>JABSTR010000333.1:0-41136 GCA_013339765.2 Haemaphysalis longicornis
TATAAGGAAAAAGAAGAAAACAACTCGCCCAGAGTGGGGACCGAACCCACGCTTTGACTTGTGTAAATTTTCGCGCCATATCCTCCACGCGCGCTGAAGCTGCCAAGAAAAAACTAATGACCTCGAAAAGGCGTGGGTTCGGTCCCCCGCTCTGGGCGCGTGTTTTTTTTCTTTCTTTCTTTCCTTATATAAAAAAGAATCTTAACTTCATAACCATAGTAAAAAATATAACCTAACCATACCCCTATGCCTCCTTCGGCCGTTGTAGACGCCGACCTATTTATTTTATATATATATATATATCTATATATATATATATATATATATAAGGTTATAGAGACAGAGACAAACGTGAAAGACGTAGAAAATAAAAATAAGTTTACTGACGTTCAGGGAGAGGACCCCTTTCTTCAGAGTACCTCAGGGAGTCCAGGGAGTCCTCATGGAGTCCAGGGAGTCTAGAGTTTCAGGGAGTCCTATCCCTGAAACGTGCAGAATATATTTTATTTTCTACGTTCTTTCTCGTTTGTCTCTGTCTCTACTAACTTATTTTTTCGCGCTCTGTGTGAGTTTTTATCTTTTCAGTCTATATATCTATAAATATAATAATATATATATATAGATATATAGATATATATTTATATATATATATATATATACTACTTTCGAGAAGGTCCGCCTGCCTGAAGGCTCTGCCAACGTTTCGACTAAGGGACTTGTATTTTCAAAGGCATCGGGAATATAGATCAAGGTTGAGCTGGAGAGAGAGCAGAGGAAGGGGTCAGGAGCGAAGCTGGTGATAGGACAGGGTTCAGTAGTCGGATGAACGAAGCGAAACAGCTGAAGAGGAACGGATGTGTGATTATTGCGACCGGTCCCCACAAAAGAGAATGAGTTAAGGCTATAAAAAGGCCTCCCGGATAAGAACAGGGAGACGGGTTTAAGCGGTACTCTATTGGCGCAGGGGGACCTCAAAACGGGCTTCCGGGTAGTCATGAGCCATAGGGACTGTTTTGTCGGGGCTATTGCGAGGTTACTGAACTGCATGTAGGAGAGGAAGTTGGGAAACAACAACTATATCATCCGAAGAACTATTCCGGGTAGCGAGGACTGTGTTTTTAGAATAGAAGGTGCATCCGCGGTGTGGTACACGGGTGTTTTGCCTTTTGTTTAGAGGGTTTGGGTGCATGTGTTAAGAACACAGTAAGAGAAAATATCGATGACCGAAGCAGGCGAGTATGGGTGCTATGTGGGGATAGGTGGAGACACGAGGCCGGTTTCAGAACGGGCCGGTACGATTGTTCCAATGCGAGATGCTCACTTTTCGTAATTGACTTATTGTTATGTCCCATCGAAAAACTCTAAAGTTTCTAAGACACCTCTAAAACCATTGATTGCATTCGGGTCAACGAAATTGAATTTACAGAATAAACTACGATTCTGTGTAGTTCCTGCATCTTCAAGACTTTGGCTGCCTAATATAGAGCTGGAGATCATCAAAATTGTCGTTCAGCTGTTTGAAGTGTTGCACTACTGCTATTGAGGCCCTCTTGTGAGTGGCAGCCCGACTTCCATACAGGCGTAAGTTTATAGGTTGACTTGTTTCTCTGATGTACTGCTTTTGACAGAACGATAATTCCAGCATATACACAATGTAAAAAGAAGTGCACGTGAAACGACTTAATCTTGTGAACATATAGGCTGCTCCTGCTGTTGACAATGCAGTCTGTCAGCAGGTGTTTGGAAGTCTTGCATCTAGACAGGAAGCAGGGTCTTATGACTGCTTGCTGGGAAGCACATATTTTGGCATGTACTAAAATATCTTTTAATTTTTCTTTCTTCTGTGGGTGGCTCTTCGCGCTTCCGGGAGTGTCTTTTTAAGTCGGTCGTTACTGGCTTAAATGGGGTGTACTGCCATAGGATGTAGCTTTTGTAAACCACGCTTGAGATTTTGGGTAGTCGGGCTTGTGTCCGAGCGCTTTCGTTTTGGGGCTGTTGCTTGATCACCTCGTCACTTTCTAGCAAGTATGCTGTTTCGTAAGCCATATCCAGCGAGCTGACCGGGTACTTCTGCTTGGCAGAGTGGACATTAGATCAATGAGGTGTCTTGTATAGACTCCGTTATCCCGAAACACTTTTAGTCTGGTAGCCTGCCATACAAAGATGCTTTGTTCGCAGTGTCGTGGGTGATGGCTAGTGTAGGCTAGGTACTGTTGCCTGTCCATCGGCGTCCTATAGAGGGTGGTTTTCAGTTTATCATTGTCTATAACAACAGCAATATCTTGGAAGTTTACCTGTTTATCCGAATACTGGCACAAGATAATATTGTCCGGGCCCGCAGAATTAAGATGCGAAATTGAACTTTACAGCGTTGTGCGTCCGTGCTCCCAAATTATGCAGATATCATGTAGGTATTGAAGATAAACCTTGGGTTTGTGGGTGAAAGAGTTTAAGAGGGAAGCTACAAGTTGGCTCACAAAAGCTTTTTCGTAGGTCATCGCGAAAGGAGTGCCTATGCTTGTTTCAAAGACTTGAAGGAAGTAAGATGAGTATAACTAAAAATAGTTGGGAGTTGGAAGTAATTTTAGTAAAGTAACGTAGAGGTTGTCCGCATATTCGCGCCGGTGTTGCGGTAAGGCTTTGATGTAGCTTCTATTTCTTCGGGGATGGAAATCTTCATATATAGGCCGAGATGTCTAGAGTGACCAGAAGGGCGTCATTGGGTATTTGGCCGCCACTGTTTATGATTCTATTATGCGAAGGAACTGGGGCGAATCCTGAAAAAATTAAGAAAAAAAGTCGGAATGTCTGCCATATGGTGATTCAGAAAGAGACAATGCTTCCGTAGGGGTGTTATAAACTATAGGTCTCCCCGGAATGTCGGCTGATAAAAATGCTTTTGCGGAGAATTTGTGAAATTTAGGGAGAAGGTGGAAAAGTCATCCTTGCTTCTTGGTTGGTGTCATGAAGTTTAGTTCTGCTCTTCTGATTGATTCGCTGTCTGGGAAATCCGTAAGCGCGCGAAGGATAGGTTAACTGTAATCATTCCTGGGGTCATAATAAAGGCTGGTAGTGCTCATGGTTGTTAAGCGCTTTAGGCGTCATGTTTATATTTTCCAATTGGTAACATGACAATATTATCCCCTCTATGCGGGCATTTATATATTATATCGATTCTGGCAGCGAGGTTATTTATAGTGCCTTCTTCTGGTGGGTAAATGTTTTGCGTTAATTTGATGTATTTGTTGTTATGGTTTCTTTTGATACTGATTTTATATCGAAATTATCAAAATTATATCAAAATTTATGTCGAAATCAAAGAAATTCGAAGTTTTCTTGGACTGGCCACCTATTTTCGCTGTTTTATTTAAAACTTTGCCAGAGTGCATCTGTTCTTCACAATCTGTTGACCGCCTGTTTTTTATTATACTGGTCCAACGACTGCAAGACACTGTTTCAGTCAATCAACCGAACCTTCACTTCAGATCACGTTCTCTGCTGGGTTGGCGACCCCGCTTTGACTATTCTGTAAAAACATGCCAGTGGGAAAGGAATACGCGCTGTTCTCCTACAACGCAGTGCTGTATCGCTGGGAAAAGTTCTTTCTTACGGTTAGCAGACCTTCAACATCCCCTGAGCGCAAATATTCGATATCTGAACAGGAGTGTCTTGCGGTTGTTTTGGCAGTCCAAAAAGTTCGGTCATACTTGTAGGAGCGTCCCTTTAGCATTGTTACCTAACAGCACGCATTGAGCTTTTTATGGTAACGTAAAATCTATCCGGTAGACTCGGCCGCTGGATCCTTATTTTTAGGAGTATGATTTCAGTGTAATTTCCAACTCCGGCAAAAACAATATGGACTCTGACAGCCTGCCTTGTTCCTGCGGTGTTGCCACATGCCGACGGTACATGTCATAGTGCCCCCGCAGCCTTACCCATGGCGCCATTAGACACCACCAAACTTCAAACCCCTGGGACTTTGCGGGGCGCCAACGTCAAGACCACTGCGGCCAGACATTGAAGGACAAACTGGCCGGATTGGTACAACCACCAAAAACAGCTATTGCCACCGTTAGAACAAATTCTCGCTTCTGGATGGAACCCACAATCGCTAAAACTAACTTCCGTCTGGCGATAAATGGGTTCAGGTCATTCTGCAATCTCTCCGAGGTAACATTTTGAATGTTTTTCATGACGACTCCAAAGCAGCAAATCTAGGGCAGCACAAGATCTACAACAGCAAAAAGAGCCATTTCGTCTGGCCTCTATGTTCCTCTAGTGGCGCAAGATATGTTGCTTCCTGCTTGCCTTGCAACACCGCAAACGGCATACATCACCAGATTCAGCCGAAAAACAACCTTTTCCATGCCCTGCGACCCCGTTTGATGTTGCTGGCATCTACCTATATGGATCATTGCAGAGGCTCCAGCTGGCCGTCGGTGGACTGCTACATTTGTCGAACATTTGACCTGATTTTACCAGATATGACCAGATCTCCCAACCGATTGCTCTTTGTAGTGCCCGTTATTTTTCTTACACACCATGTTTTGCACCATGGCCCTCTTCGTTTCGTTATCAGTGATCGTGGCCGAACTTTTCTAGCCGCAGTCTTTGCAGAAGTTCTTCGCGCCGCCAACACTGTCGGCAAAACCACGTCCAGTTGCCATCGACAAACCAATTACGTGAGAGAGCGTTTTCACCATACACGTTCCCACATGATATCGATGTAAATTCCCCTGACCACCGTAACTCGGAGAGAATTCTCCAATTTCTAACCTTCGCATTTACCAACACGGTACAGTGCACAACTGGATTTTCAACGTTTTATCTTTTCTACGGCCGCCAGCTGTCCTACATCCACCACCTGTATTTCTTTTTGGCACCCGCTGAACCTTCCACCAACCTTATGGAAAGAATTCTGCCCATAGTTGCACACTGTTTACGATTGGTTCGCGAGACCACTAGGCAAGCATAAACTTTCCCAAGTCTCACAATGATTCCACTCACCAGGGTGTATCCTTTGCGCCAGTGACGAAGTTTTATTCTGGACCTCTATCCGCACCCCTGGATTGTGCGAGAAATTTCTATATGGCTTTATTACCCCCTATGTATTGGTGAAACAGACATCACCGGTTAATTACCGCGTGATTCCTATCCGCACCGCAGCTGACCATTGGTGCCATGGGAGCGAAATCGTTCATGTCTCTTGGTTGAAAAATATTGTTACGATAGAAGCGGAAGAAACGAAACTTGGAGAGAAGACGACGAAAATGAACTGACCAGCCGCGAGTGGTAAACAGGAGGAAGACGTTGGTGCTGCGCGCTACTCGCTCTGTGCTCACCGCTCCCCGCCTACGAGTTCTCTGCGCAATGGTCGCCCCATCTTTAATAAAGCCCATCTCATTCCCTACGACCGTGGTCAATTGGTGGAGTAGCCGGGTATCGACACCCCCTGGAAACAACCGACGACCCTTGACGGAGCAGGCGGATTGCTGGGCTACCCTCCAGACCGACCGGCTTGCCGAACACCCGAGCTACTGACGCCGCTGCACCATCAAGGGTGAGCATCTGGCCCTACCCGAGGGAACCGCGCAAGTTTTTGGGGGCTCCGGATGAGGACAAAGAAGATTGGCCGAAACATTATGAAAGGGTCAGCAAGTACAACAACTGGAACCCGGCGTCAAAGCTCGCCAACGTGCCCTTCTCTCTCAATAAACCGCCCTTGTGTGGTTCGAAAACAAGTGGTATAACTTTGGTACCGAGATTAAAAAGACTTTTGGGGAATTCGGGCGCTAAAAAAAAGGCTGAGCAAACTCTCGCGCAACGAGCCCAGGTTCCTGGAGAAACCTGCAAAACGTACATCGAAGAAGTGCTCCAGCTGTGCCGCTTGGTTAACCGTAGCATGTTCCGATGAGGACCAGGTGGGTCACCTGCTCACAGGAATTGCTGAGGACGCGTACAACTTTTTAATAACGAAGGAAGATCTTGTGACTGCACAGGACGTGATTCGCCACTGCAGGGCGTTTGAGGCACTGAAGATGTGGCGAATTGCTCCCAAGTTCGGTCGTCTAGCAAACGTCACCACCGTAGCGACTGTGGACTTCAATTCGAACCCTTCCGAAGATATCGCGTCACTGATCACTGGTTCGCAGAATTATCAGAGAAGAGGCTTGGCCAGCAAAGCGTCTGTCGCGACTCGCCCTGCCATCATTGTCCCGCTCCAGTCCACCCCATCTACCATCAGTGTGCATTGCCAGAGTTACCAGAAGAGCCTCCGATGCCCTGGTGTGAGGACAGTTCGAGGTGTCGGCCAACCACTTTTCGGAAAGAACGCTCTGGATCCCGGGCTAATCGGTCCCCGTTTCGGAGGTTTGCATCGTCCAATAGTGACCCTCCGCGCCGATTTTCTGATGATCACAGACGACCCTACCAAGGATATCTTGCGCTCCGACCGCCTCCTGTTGTTATAACTGCGACCTACCCGGTCATATATCCCGATTTGTCCCTATCGCCTACGGCAGCCTCAAGGACACTTCGCGAGACCACCTACGGCAATGCGCAACAACCCGCCCTACGACACGACTATACCGACTTAGACTTTCTACCGGTCCACCCAGTCAAGCAACAAGAGCCACGACTCGCCCGCGTCCGACCGCAGCTTCTCTCCTCCACGTACGCACCAAGCCCCGATCACCCTCGCCGCGGGGAAGGCTGAGGATCGCCGACGCTGGGAAACTAGCTTCTGCGACCCACGGGGGTGAGGTAGCGAGACGGTCGCTTTCACTAATTCCCCCACCTGTGATAATGTCAAAAAACAAAGTGATCGTTAGTGTGAATGTTGTAGAAACGTTAGCTTTAGTGGACACTGGTCCCGCAGTTTCAGTTATGAGTCTTTCTTTCAAAAATCGTCTTGAACACAAATTTTTGTTTGCGTGTCATCGCAACGTTCATTTCCGCGGTGTCGGGGGCGAGCATCTGCGCGTTATCGGGGTTTGTTCCGCAACAGTCACGCTTGGTGAAGAGACATTCCGGACGGAGTTTATTGTGCTTGCGCAAGCTACCCATGATGTTATTTTGGGTATAGATTTCCTACGCGACAGCGGAGCTACGCTCGAGTGTGGTACTGGCGAGATTTCTTTCCGGAGTGAAATTCTGCCCACACCAATTGACGATCCCAGCGAGACCAGCGCAGGTGTGCTTTCAGTTGCTGAAGACACCCTGTTACCAGCTATGGCAGCTTCGTTTATTCAGGTGAACTCTGCTCGTTTTCTTTCGAAAAGCTGCACTATTTTAATTGAAGGCGATGCGAACAACATGGTCAAGAAAAATATTTTGGTGCCCGAGCTCTGGTCGAGGCCACAGTCGGACGTAGTCATGTGTGGACGGTAAATGCATCCAGTGAGCCAGTAGTCCTTCCCTGTGGATTCAAGATAGCCAGCTTCGACGAACAAGTCAACGTCGCCATTCAAGCGGTGAATCACAACCCCGACCACGCCACGACAGAAAAACCTGACTATACCGCCGCCTTTAAGCGCATGATGAACAACTCCCTTTCGTCCGTCGAACAGTGCGAACTACTGAAAACGCTCGCTCCTTATGCGTCCACTTTCGACATTGCTCAGGACGATCATTCCTTTTCCGTTCCTGCCTCCCGGCTACGGCATCGAATCAACACCGGCGATGCGACCCCTATACGCCAGAAGCCATATCGAGTGTCGCCTTCCGAACGAAAAGTAATCAATGACAAGGCGCAAGAGATGCTAAGCAAAGGGGTGATCCGCGAGTCCTCAAGCCATTGGGCTCGCACCCGTGATCTTGGATGATGATGATGGTTAGAGTTTTTTGGCACAAGGCGAGCTGGGGCAAAGAGCGCCAAACAAAAGTATCTAAAATAAAATAGTGGCTACTAAAGCCAAAACAACAATAAAATCAATTAACGGCAATGGTGATGGCTGGTGTATAGGGCCAGATTTGATTATGCGTGATAGGAAATGAGGTTTAAAAAACTCCCAAGCATTTCCCCGAGGGGAACATGGTTAAGTGCGAATGCACGGGGTGATGCTATGAGGGGGAGTAAAGTTAAATCCGTTGGCATTCGCCCGTGAGCGCGCGCGAGCCGACCCACGGAGGTCTGGCAGTTTATCGCTGCATATTTAGGGGGGGTACGCAGCGCCGAGCCCGCCGAGCCAGGTGGCTGAGAGAGGAGGCGAGCGCAAGGTGAGAGGAACAGCGGCGCACGGCAGCTGCAGCCGAGCGAGGGGGAGAGGAGAGAGTGTGACGTCACGGTGGAGAGAGAGGCCGCGCGGCATCTGCTGGATGAGAGGATGCGCGCTGTGACGTCATACCATGACGTCACGGCGCGAGGAGCGGTGCGCGGAGCGGCGCGCACCCGCACAGCACGGCGAGGAGGCGGAGCGAAACGCGGTCACGTGGTGAAGTGACGTCACCGCGCCGTTGCTACCGACGCTCCTCTCCGCTCCACGCCGTTGCTAGGTAAAAAATTCACATCTGACAAGTACTCAAACACACGTTTAACGGAAAACATGGCATCGTCACCCAGAAACAGAGATAGATGTAGGGGAATATGTTGTCTGTAGAGTTCTCTGAAGTGTTTGTGTCGTGTTGTGTGGAGTGCCCTGCATGTGATTAGTATGTGCACTACGGATAGGGCCTATCCGCACCTGCTGCACTGGGGTCTATAAGATCCCGTCAGCAGATACGAGTGCGTCGCATGGGTGTGCCCAATCCGCAGCCTACCCAAGGCGACTTCCGTGTGTCTGTTGTGTGAGTCAGCTGTGTACCGTCCCAAGTGTAGCTTTATTACATGTAGTTTGTTGTCTGTCTGTTTCACCCCAGTGTGTTTGCCATGTTCTGCGCAGGTTTTGTCTTATGTGTCGCTTGAGGTCTGTGTAGGGTATCATTGTTAATGTCGACAGTGTTCCTGAGTGCAGCAGCAGCGGCCCTCTCGTCTGCCAACTCGTTCCCAGCGATCCCAGCGTGTCCTGGGACCCAGCAGAGGAGCAGCTGATGCTTCTGTGCGTACACAGACATGATAGTGTTAAATGCAAGATTAACTATGTGGTTTTTGGGGGGTATATGCGATGACAGTGCGCGAACAACACTCAAGGAATCTGTGTAAATGAGAGACTTCGGAATTTCATTTTCAAGTATGTGTCGTACAATCAGTAAAATTCCATATGCTTCTGCTGAAAAAATTGTCGTGTGGACGCTCATGGTTCTGGCTGCACTGAAATTCGGACCATGAGCAGCGACAGGAGACCATAGTCGAGGTTTTAAGACGCGTCACTGTAAAATTCTGCAAGTGGGTATTTAAACTGCAGAGACAGAAACGTGATGGCAGTATTGCAGCTCGCGGTAGCCGATTTTTGTCAAGTGTCATAAAAGAAGGGTCGGAGGACACAGGGCGAACTTTCCAAGGAGGTAAAATGTCTGAAACGGATGATCTGTACACATCTAAAAACGAAGCGCTCAGATCCGAGGCTCGCTCTCTCACTCTAAGTGAAAAGGGCACAGGAACAGGCTGGGCGATTTACAAAAGCACAGATGTGGATGTGTCGTTAAAGACAGGATAAAAAGGATGGTTATTCAGCGATGAAATTTAAAAGCATAAAGTAGGTCCATGTATGTCCGTTGGTTCTCAAGGCTCCACTTATAACACTCGGCATACAGACTCTCGACAGGGCTAGTGCGAAAAGCACCCGACGCAAGCCGTAACCTCAAGTGTAGCACTGGGTCAAGCATTCGCAACGCTGTTTTAGTCGCCGACCATATACCACACTGCCATAGTCTAAACGAGACCCAACCAAAGCAGTATAGAGCCGTAGTAGGAGTTCTTTGTCGGAACCATACGATTGATGGGAGAGAACCTTAAGTATATTCATTGTTTTCAGACATTTATGTTTAGGTGTCTTGATGTGGTGCAATGAAAGTGAGTTTCTGGTCAAACACAACACCTAAGAACTTGTGCTCCTTGTTCACAGGAAGCGACACCCCATTCAGAGTAATGTGTGGGGTCCGGATGGACCACGCGCTTCCTGGAGAAACCACAAAACGCAGGAGCTTTGTTGCAGAATTCAATTTAAACCCATTCTTGTCTGCCCACCGGCAGGCTTCTTGACACCAAGCTGGACTTGCTGTTCGCATATGGACATATTACATGATTTAAACAGGACATTTGCAACTGCCCGTCTACATACATAGAATACGATATTGTTTGGTTGGCAGTGCTTTCCAAGAGAAGTTCATTTTTACTATGGAAGGAGAGTGCAGCTCACACACCACCTGTGGCACGCCATTTCTTGGACGCACTCCATTTTCTTGGACGTGAATACTTGAGTGCACAACGAACTCTTACTCTGAACGCTCTCCTCCGACAAATACTAAACAGGGTGTTCAAACATATTACCCCGAAACCCCGAATGACCCGAGGTGCACTAAGGATCCCATAACGCCAAGCGGGTGGTCCGTAGGGCTTCTCAAGGTCGAAAAGAACAGTTTAAGCAGTATATGCGTATGCACGAAGGCATCCTTGATGTATGAGTCAAGTGCAACCAGTTTGATCTTTCGGTCGATCGCCCCACCCTAAAGCCTGCCTGGCAGGCTCTCGAGAAGACCATTGTACTCGAGGAAGTACACGAAGCCTGCGATTGATCATCTTCTCGAAGAGCTTGCACAGCCAGCTCGTTAGGGCTATTGGACGGTAAATTGAGGGGGACAACGGGTCCTTTCCCTCCTTCAAGAAAGCCACTACAATGGCCTCCTCCAAGAGTGTGGATGTGCCGCCCGAAAGCCATAATTTATTATATAGATGTAGAAGTGCTTCAAGTGTGTCTGCGTGTAGGTGTTGTATCATTGTGTATGTAATGTTGTCTGGGCCTGGAGCTGAGGGTTTACACGTGCTCAGAGCAGCCCTCAGCTCATGTAGTGAAAACAGGGAGTTGTAAGAAGTCTGTGATTTGTTGTTGTCGTGTAGGGACTTCTTTCACAAGAGGCTTTATACTTCAGGAAAGTGTTCGCTGTAGTGTGCTGAACTGGACACGTGTTGGAAGTGTTGTGCGAGTGGGTCAGCCTGGTCTTCCAGTGTGTCCCCTGTTGTACTGACCAGGGGCAGGCTGTGTGTATGTTGTCCTTTGAGTTTGCGTATACGTGTCCATACCTTGCGTGTGTCTGTGTATGAGTTTATAGATGTTATGAATGAGCGCCAACTCTCTCGTTTTGCCTCACGGCGCACACGTTTTCCTAACGCCTTGGCCCGTTTGAACAAGAGGAGGTTACCCGACGTGGGGTACCGACGAAGGATACCCCACGCCTTGTTCTGGGCCTCTCGCGCCCGCCTACAGTCCTCATTCCACCACGGCCTCCGCTGGTTGCGCGGGGCACCAGAGGCGTGGGGAATGGACTTTTCGGCGGCGTCGAGGATGTGCGCCGTGAGGAGTTGTGCGGCTTCATCTACGTGTAGGTGTGCTATGGATGTGTGGTGTAGTTTCGATGTCTCTGTAAATGTGTTCCAGTTAGCTCGTGCTTCATTGAACCTATTATGGGAAGATGAACTGCTTGGGCCTTTACCTATATATCTAAGTGAGGTGGGGAAGTGGTCACTACCATATGGGTCAGTTCCCACACCCCACTCGAGAAGAGGAAAGAGAACTGCGGAGCCAATAGCCAGGTCAAGATGTGAGTATGTGTTGTGACCTATGTTATGGTATGTAGGCTGTTTATTGTTGAAAAGGCATGCTCCAGAAGATGTCAGGAATTTCTCTATCAGGCGACCTCGGGCATCCGTTCTGGAAGAGCCCCAAAGAGAGTTGTGAGCATTAAGGTCGCCTGTAAGGATGTATGGTTCGGGCAGCTGGTCAACCAGCGCCTCGAAGTCGGAGCTCAGTAAGTGCAACATCAGGAGGAATGTATATGGAGCATACCGTTATCAACCTATTAAATATTATTGAGCGAACGGCTACAGCCTCAAGGACGGTGTTCAAGGTGACAGGGTGGCATGCTAAGGATTTGCGGGCGATTATGGCAACACCGCCAGAAGAGTGTGTGCAGCCATCCCTGTCTTTCCTGTATACCAGGTAACTATTCAAGAAATTTGTGTGTTTGGAATTCAGATGTGTTTCCTGGACACACATTATACTTGGCTGATTGGCATGCAGAATCTCATACACGTCGTCAAGATTATTCAGAAGGCCTCTGCAGTTCCATTGAACAATATTTTCTCTTCCCATTATTATGTGTTCAGAGCTACTGGAGTGTGACTATTTATGTAGGGTCTTTCGGGGCTTGCACTCTTGGGAGGGGTTTTCTGGCCTTCTCTACTGACCTGGACGTCGCAGCCCGATCCTTCCGTTGCGATGAAAGCCGGAAGGGCTCGACGTCCATGTCGTCATCTGAAGGCAAGGGGGTGCCCAGCGGACTGGGCCCCCTTGACGGGGTACCCTTTCGGGTGTTCTTTGCCTGCGCTGCCAGTGCCGAAGGCGTGGGGAGCACCACAGGTGGCACCGGCAGTGAGGAGGGGAGGGGGTCGCTGCGACTGCCTCCGTCTCCATCTCCGTGCCCTTGCGTGTGCTTTGGGCCGGTGGAGAGGAAGCAGTGGATGCAGCGGCATCCCCAACAGACGTTGTTGCCACCAGAGCCACTGCTGGGTGAGCGAGTGGTGCGGAGGCTGGTTGGGCAGCCAGGGGCAACCCAGGGGGGGGCGGGGGCGGGACCAGGTCAGACTCGCTGAACTGGGTCCCTGTGGACACCAGACGCCGCTCCGCCCCCCGGCGAGCTGCGTCGGCGTACCTCCCCAGAGGGAAAGAGGCGAACCTCCTTCTCGCCTCTGGAAAGGTGATGTTCTCAGTGACCTTTACATTGATGATTTGTTTTTCCTGCTTAAATTTCTCACAAGTTCGGGACCACGCTGCGTGGGGCCCCTGGCAGTTGGCACAGGTGAAACTCTGGGTGTTGCAGTTTTCGGACGGGTGGTCATGTTGGCCGCATTTTGCACAGGTAAGGCGGCCGCGGCAGGAGTTGGTGCCACGCCCAAACCGTTGGCACTTAAAACAGCGCCGCGGGTTAGGGATGTAAGGCCGGACCGGACATCGAACAAAACCTGCATTGATGTATTCTGGAAGGCTCGACCTGTCAAAGTTAAGATAAGATGCTTTGTAGGTATTTGTTTGTCCTCTCTACGTATGTTTATGCGCCTGACCCCTGTTACGCCCTGACCTCGAAGGCCCTCCAGCAGGTCGGCTTCAGTTTCGTTCAGTAGATCGGGATCGGAGATCACGCCCTGGGAGCTGTTTAAGCTGCGGTGGGGCGTGACCCTGATGTCAAGATCACCGATTCGGGTCTGGCTCAAGAGTTTGTCTGCCTGCTGCTGCTTGGTGACTTCGACCAGCAATTGCCCAGTTCTTTGTTTCTTGGCTTTGTACGCCTCACCAATTATACTTGTCAGGAACTTCGATACCAAGAAGACAGACAATGAAGCGACAGATCTTTCTGTGTCAGTTGACTCAATTACAAGAAAACGGGAATAGTTGTTCATGGTTGTTGGAAAGACAGTTGTTGGAAGAGGTGGAAATGAAGCTTCGGTGCGGCCCCTTTTCGGAGGCCGATCACGTTTGGGGGGGGGTTTGGAAAATGCCATATGTTACATTGGAAAGCAGGGAGACGGGGGTACTTTCTCCTTTGACCTTACCCTGGTAGTCAAAGAGGTCCCGCAGCTCCCTGCCTGGTAGACAGGCAGGGAGCCCATCGGCCGGAGCTTGACCTAGGCTCCGACGGCCACCGTTCACGGCTTCTAACCCTTCACCTTTCAACTTCTAGCCACGGTAGGTCACAGCTTAAGTATGGGGGGCTCGGGGTACGCGGTGTCGCCACTCACCGTCACCACGATTACTCAAGGTGCCCCGCGCGGGGCCGTGATCTTGGTCAAGAAAAAACATACCTCATGGCGATTTTGTGTCGACTATCGTTGTCTCAATGCTGTCACCAAAAAGGACGTATATTTCCTACCGCGCATCGATGACGCTATCGACTGCCTTCATTCCGCTTCATATTTCTCCTTTCTCAATCTCAGGTCAGGATATTGGCAAATTCCGGTGCACCCATCCGACAAGGAAAAAACAGCCTTCGTGACACCAGACGGCCTATTCGAGTTCAACGTCATGCCTTTTGGGCTTTGCAATGCGCCTGCGACGTTTTAAAGGTTTATGGACACCATTTTGCCCGGCCTTAAATGGGAGATATGTATGTGCTATTTGGACATCATAATCTATGGCACGACGTTTAGCGAGCATAACCAACGCCTTGGAATTGTTCTCGACAGCATTCAAAAAGCAGGGTTGGTTTTGAATTCAAAGAAGTGTCATTTTGCAGAACGTCAAGAAATCGTGCTCGGGTTTCTCGTCGACAAGGACGCTATTCGGCCCGACCCGCAAAAGATCTCAGCAGTTCGAGGCTTCATCACACCACGTTTGTTAAAATACCTCAGACGTTTTTTGGGCCTTTGGTCCTATTTTCGACGTTTTATTAGGGATTTCGCCCAACTTTCTCACCCTCTTAATTGGCTGCTACAGAAAGACACCCGTTTTGTGTGGACGCCAGAATGTGAAGCCGCCTTTCAGCAATTAAAGTTTTTACTTACTTCGAGCCCAGTTCTTCGCCACTTCAACCCAGCTGCTCCTACCGAACTTCACACCTACGCTAGTGGAGTCGGCGTTGGTGCTGTACTCGTCCAGCTCAATAGCGGCGCGCATCACGTCATCGCTTATGCCAGCCGAACGTTAACGAAAGCCGAACGTAACTGCACCGTTACTGAACTTGAGTGCCTAGCTGTGATCTTCGCCGTTCAAAAGTTTCGTCCATACCTGTATGGGCGTCACTTCTCCATCATCACGGACCACCACTCACTATGCTGGGTCGTTGGCCTGCGGGACCCATCTGGTCGGATCGCTCACTGGGCATTGCACTTACAAGAGTACGATTTCTCTGAGTCGTACAAGAGCGGACGCCGACACACTGACGCGGACTGCTTGTCACGCCTTCCTGTCCCGGCGCCTCCGTGTGACGACGATAACTTTGATGACTGTCTGGCATCTCTGTCGACGCAATTCCCACCGCATCCAACTTGAAGGAAGAACAACTGAAGGATAGTTCTTTAAAAACCATGTTTGATGCAGCGCAGCGAGGCAGCCATCGTGCCCATTTGTCGTGCGCGACGGCTTGTTGTTCAAGAAGAACTATTCGGTGGATGGCGCCCGCTTCCTTTTGGTTGTTCCAGCTGGCCTTCGCGCCGCTATTTTGCATGCTACGCACGACGACCCCACAGCGGGTCACCTTGGCTTTGTGCGCACGCTACATCGGCTCAAACAGAATTTTTACTGTCCAGGAATGCGGCGATTTGCGAAGCAATACGTTGCCGGCTGCCTGCAATGCCAGCGTCATAAACGCCCTGGGAGCCCTTCGCCGGGACCTCTGCATGCCGTGACTCCACCTACGTCACCATTTGAACAAGTCGGAATAGATCTTCTTGAACCTCTACCGAAGTCTTCGACAGGTCACCGGTGGATTATCGTGTGCGTCGATTACTTGACCCGGTACGTCGAGACAACCTCTCTCGCTGCAGCTACAGCTGAGGACGTCTCAGCCTTCCTTCTGCATTCTGTTATCCTTCGTCATGGCGCTCCGCGCGTTATTACCAGTGACCGCGGGCGACAGTTTACGGCAGACGGTATAGAAGAACTATTGAGACTTTGTGGCTCTGTCTCTCACCATAGCACCGCATACCATTCGCAAACTAATGGTCTGACGGAGCGCACAATCCGCACGCTTACGAATATGCTATCAATGTATGTTACGTCCGACCAGAAGAATTGGGACACTGTGCTACCATTCGTTACGTACACCTACAATACCGACAACCACGAAATTACTGGCTATGCTCCGTTTTTCCTACTGTATGTCCGTGCTCCACGTACATTTCTCGACAACATCTTGCCCTTCGTTGTGCCGTGCCGAAGAGGCGCGCCGGCAATCCCGTATTCGTACTCTGAGCTCGCAAGCTCGTACCAAGGCTCGCTACGATGACCGACATCCTCCCGTCGCTTTCACTCCGGGTGAACAAGTTTGGTTATGGACTCCGGTGCCCAAGAAAGGACTGCACCAAAAATTCCTCTCAACTTACTCCGGACCGTTCGTGGTGCTCTCCCGCTTCAACGATGTCAACTATGTCGTCGCCAAAGTCACGTCTAATGGTCGCCGCTCGAGCAGGACACAGGTCGTGCATGTAGCTCGCCTGAAACGCTGTAACTCTCGCACCCCTTAACTCGCTCGGCGAGCTTCGTCTGCCCCGTGGTAAAATGTTACGATAGAAGCGGAAAAAACAAAACTTGGAGAGACGACGACGAAAACGAACTTACCGGCCGCGAGTGGTAAAGAGGAGGAAGACGTTGGTGCTGCGCGCTACTCGCTCTGTGCTCACCGCTCCCCGCCTACGAGTTCCCTGCGCACTGGTCGCCCCATCTTTAATAAAGCCCATCTCATTCCCTACGACCGTGTCAATATCATTCGGCACTCTTCCAAGACATAACTAGCGGCCAGGAGGGCCGCACCTTATGTCTGGTTGGGCGTAGGATATAAACAAATGAATGTCAGGAACAAAACCGCCGACAACATATCCCGTTTTCTATCACGACGGATTTCTTTTCGACTTTGATTATTTCTTTATTTCTTTATCATACAACAATGGCAATCACCTCATTCGCTGCTATAAAGCACATTCAAGTAGCCGAATAGCACTGGGAATAAAGCATTCATCTTTGATGTGCGTTCTTTGGAATCCGTCCTCGCATACTTTTTAAATACTTCTGTCTATACATATATACACATACATATCCTCGTTATCACAAAGTTGAAGGGGAGCCGTGATTAAAGATTACTTAGTTATATTCACTATATTGTGCATCGGGGCATGATGGTGCATCGGCGACAGCGAGCGACAGCGAGTGACTGTTTGAAGCAGGCGACCGGCAGCCGCGGCCCCTACGACTGGTCAGTTGCCGTTCCGGGCAGTGTCGGAAAGGAAGAGTACGTTGAACTGCAGTGAGGATAGTGGTATTCCTTTGTGGGGTAACTGGGTGGCCGTATGCATCGACGACAATAATGCGCGACATATCCTGGGTAGTGACACAAAAATTAAATCGCAAGGTCATACGGAGAACGCGAGGGATTCATGTATTGAATTTAAACCGGAGCCTGCGGAAGAGGTCTGGGGTAGCAAGGACGTTCTCGTCTGAGTCAGCCCTCCCACTATTTCGGCAGAAGTAATTGGAGCACCAACTGGAGTTTGTTTGCCAAAAGAAGGAGTACGTCCGTTATTTGTCCTTGTACCACCAGCAGACTTAGGCTCACGGCTCGGCTCCGGAGTACCACTAGAAGTGATGTGGGAATGTTGGCGAGCAACCGATTCATGAACAATCCTTCTACAGAGTAAAAGAGATGAATCCTCGACTTTAATAGATTAGCTCGCATGCGCTTCATTGTGGAGCAGTAGACGCCGGGTGAATGTTCTTTGGAATTAGTGTCTGCAATTCATCGTAGTGATTCCTTTGAAAATATGGTTTATTTCCTCTTGAAGATCTCTCCAGTTTGCTGAGGGTGCACCCGTAGACGCTGCTCTGCGTGAAGCTTGGTCACCGCGGGTAGTCCTAAAGCATTTGTTTATTCTTTTCTTAAACGCAGCCCAGGTAGCCTTCTCAAGTAAATTGTTGTGTAACCAAGGATCGAAAACTTACATGAAATGGAAGCCCACGTTCTTTAATTTGGCGGCGACGTCGCGCGGCGGTCGCGCCCCTTACATCTAGTACGTCTTACTCATACTATGTGTGAAACATCAAATTACCAGAATACAAATATTGAGGAGTTGAATTAAAAATAAAAAACAGTGCTTCCAGCACTTTCAAAACACAAAAGCACAACCAGTGAACACTAATTTCTCATATGTAGCGTCCATTTTTTTATGAATCTGACGGAAATATTTCAGGAAGCCAGTATCTAACCAGTAGCAAAGCTGCGAATCGCACCCTCTCTGCTAAAGTACTCATTACACGTAGTACCTCCTCACTTACCACGCTGGCTACGAACCTTCGTGACAACCTTAAAATCATTGATTGCGTTACGGTGATTTAGATTCTTGCAGTCAATACAACAAGACTGGCCCTTGACTTTCCAACATGGGTCAAACAAAATAGACACATTTTATTAGGTAGTGGTAATTATGATTTATTCCATAACTACTGTGTACATTAAGTGTCAAAGAGGCACTTGTAGGTGCATAAGAGGGTGATGCATTGCGCTATTTTCAACGACATAGTTGTTCCGTTGTCGCTTTTTTCGCAACGTAAAACAGTACATTAAAGTGTTCCATCTCCCACCTGCATCATTAAGCACCATGCTCAATTTAGCTCATTAAAAGCAATAGATTTACCCACAGCACAAAAAACGTAACCTCATCACTGGAAATGCTTGGAAGGAGTTGTAAGAGGAAGTTTAGCGACTCCAATGCGGCAAGTAAAGCCCCGAATTCGTCTCCATTTGTCCTCCCTTTTGTTTGTTGTGAGTAACTTATAGGCAGCCTCTTGGGATGGGATCGCCGTCGCATAAATTTTTTTAGGTGCCACGCATCTAATTCACCCGCCTTGTCCCTCCATCCGGCGTCGGCGTCGTTTTGTTGTCGGCGTCCGCCTCTCCCCCATTCTCCTCGACGCGCCAGCTTCGCTCTCCGCCGCAAACCTCTCTCCTCTCCGATAGCGAACACTCCTCTCGCGAGGGGCATTAGATGGGATTCGATTGGATTGGCTTGAATTCGATTGGCTTGGCTTAGCTTGGCTTGGATTGGATTGGATTTGGATTGGATTGGATTAAAGTGGATTGCGTTGGATTGTGTTGCGTCATAGCCGCGGCAGACGCACTGGCGCCGGGGCGTCCCCTCACCGTTATGAGCGCTCTAAAACGCGGTGCCTGCGTCGCTCCGCTCCATCGTTCCAGCGCCGTTCCTCCGCGGTCCAACGCTGTAACGTAAGCCTCCTATGCGTCGCATCTACAGAGGGGTTCCCGCGTGGGGAGGTTGTAGTTTTTGTATTTGATTGGGTTGATTTATTGGCCAGAAAAAAATAGTACGCTATTAGTACCTGACGAAAAAATAGCTCACCTAAACGACCGTCGTTGTTACCTAGAAGTTCTTCGTTGACACTTCAATTTTTAAATAGTAGTTCACGAATTGCATTATAATTAACAGCACCTACAACACATTTTATTCAAAAAACAATTGCTGGCCGCTGTTGCACCTAATTCCAAATAGTATGCATACGGTACCTCTGGATAGCGCCTAGCTATGTTTTAATTTTGTGCCAGGTGGTGGGAACATTGCGTATAAACGCAGGGTTGGGCGGATAGTCCTTGACAAGAGAAACGGTAACTTCCCTACCCCAAAGGGAGTGCTGGAGTGAGATACGTTCTCACCAAAACTGTGCGGGGTTTGTCTTTAGGGGCTTACTGACAAGGCTTGACATAAAAACACAGTATTACAAGAAAAGTGGAATAAGTACATAACTTTGGGTTTGCAGGCGACACGTGATTGACTATTTAGTGAGCAAAAAAGCTGCAGTAAGTTCTTGAGAAAGTACTATCAGAATCCCCTCGCGCTGGGGTAAACATAAGTATCTAAATTTATTATAATGATAATTAACCTAATGAAGAGGCCCTGCCCAAGGTAAATATAAACGGTAGCGAAGGTTCGGGTAAAAAGCGGTTCAGAACCTATTGGCAGCGACATCAGCATGGGGGCTTATGAGAGTGGCGATTGAAGCGCGACTAGGTGAGGAGGGAACAAACTCTAGTAACAAAAAAACCAAGTTTTGTTCAACAATAAAACAACGATTATATTTTACGAACTATATTTATTTCTTAATCACATTTATTTAGGCACAGTGTATAAATAATTTATAAAAATGCCGTTCATTCTCAAAAATCTTTTTTTAGCGCCCTCTGAAGAATGGCACATGTCATTGCTTTGTGATGCAGTCCTTGTAGCGATCGGAAGGCGCTCCTAAAGTTCGTCTGCTAGGAAACGCCCCTCGCGTGTTTTGGTGGTGCGCATTTGCATTCGTTTTTCTTTGTTAATTTGGTGTGCACTTAATTTTTGCTGTGAGTGGAGTTGCGAGGTGCGTTGTATCGTCGGTGAACACGTTTAGTACCGTGCCCGGCAGGCACGGTGAACTACGGGACGATGCTGCCAACGGTTGGAGCGGAGCGCTTTCGTCGGTTCCTACGGAAACAATGTGCTGTACAAGTTGCAACAGCAACTCCCGTACACCTGGCGTTTAACTGCACCATTTTTCTGTCATTTCCACAGGTAACGCGAAACTATTGTACTGTTAATATGTGCACGGGGGTTCTGTAAGGGGACGTGGTGGTGCTTCGATAAAAATGGGTCTAAAGCTTTGTTATGTCACAGTTATCTCTTGATTTCTCCTCAAGCTGGCTCAGAGCAAGTTGTGTCAATAACTCTAGGACTTCTCGGCGTAGTACCACTCAAATTTAAACGAGTCGCTTTAATTGTCTATCTCAGTGTCTTCTCTATTGCATTACAACGCTTGTAGTGCCCGTTGCTTCCCGCACTTATTTTCGCAAGCATTATTTCCATCGCAGTACTGTGTTGTGCTGCTCCGTGCTGCGCTGCTGCCAGATCTTTCCTGCTATGTGCTTTTACATACTGCCGTCGCTTTCGTTTCCATTCATTCAGTTTTCCTCTGTTTACTTATCTGTTGCGACACTTGCCAGGAAATTGCAGGCGTGAATGCTGAGTGAACTTCTGTAGAAACCCTTGTCTACTTGATAAGACGCCGGGACAGCTGCAGTGTGCTCGCTGCACTTTCGTGAATCGGAATTCCTGCGGCCCGGTTTTCTACGTCAAGATGGAGTGCCTAGTTCTTTTCTCTTGTTTCGAAGTAGTTCTGCTATTGACGCTTTCATTGCTCATAATGCTATGTGTTACGGGTAAAGTAAATTTTTCGGCGCGTAAGGAAAATCATAATGCATGTAGTGCCCACGAACATTTTGTACTTATTGTATACGTGCTCATTTTGTGCAGTGTGGTAAATTTGTTTTATGTTCATCCTGGAATAAAATTCAAATGTCTTGATTATAGCATGACTGCGTTATTTCTTCTCTTAGAACAGAAGTACACAAACTCAGCAAGCATTATATAACCTTGATCTATACTTAAGGCACGCACGCCTACCTGCGTATGTGCGACGCAATTAAACTTAGCAGTGGCGTTGGTAGAAATTGGTATCGGGGTGAGGAGTGGGCACGTTTTTTATATAAAAGGGGGGCCGGGGAGAGTGGTCAAGTGTCATTTTGGGCTCTGTATCCCAAGGCAGAAAAAAAATTCCGGTCGGGGGGGGGGGGTGTACGTTTGCCACCCGCTGCAATCAAAATAACTGATTACTTTTATACAGCAGTGGAAGGCATGAATACAGAATAAAGGTTCAGAGAAGATGCAAGATGCTTTTATAAACACCGAGGCGAATCATACGACAGTATGCTAAAGTGCGTTTCTCTAGTCACGAGTATAAGCTGGCGTTGACTTGAAGCACGCACGCCAAGGGCTCGCCAACTTGCGTCAGATGGCAATGACATGAGCCCTCAGCGATCAGAGTCCTGCTAAGGCTATTTTGAAGTCAAATTTTCCAGCTAATGCCACCAAAATGACGTCACTTTCTGACCGGATCTTGCGTCACATCCTGTTTATTTTTTGTTCCGCCGGAAGTGTTCTCTCCTCACACAGATGGCACTAGCCCATGAGCAGCTTAAGAGCCTCCATTTTCTGAACGTATGGGCTTCTATGGAAGCTTCGCTACCAGTTATATTTACCTTGCCCTGACCAGCATAGGTAATGATGCTCTACGAGAATAACATTAAAACTACCTTCAACGGGTTGTCACTGGTGAACCTTCAGCGAGCGAAAATTCTGGGTAGCTTTGGTATGGGCTGGTGCACTCGGAAACCACACGTAAAGAACGAATTGTGATGTACCTCTTTCGTGAATAAATGGATTACAGGTAATGAGTTCTGGTAATGGGGACATACGCATTAGGAATTGTAGCCTAAAAAACTTGAAAGCAAACTTAGGTCCTCTCAACGGCCTTGGAACGGAGAGCGAAATGAGTAACGCTGAGGTTAACGAAGAAAGTCCCCTGTATGGAAGAATAATGTCGAACCGATAATGTAGCTGAACTTAAGAAAAAGAATGGTGCTTCGGAACGCCACGTTAGAAAAACTGACTACCGTTGGACCACGAGGACAACATAATCAATACGATCAAGGGGGACTGGAAAGAATGGCTGCCCTAGATCGGTGGGACCAAGAACTAAAGCTCAAAGCCGAAGAATAGCCTTGGGCAGTGCTGAACTGTAATGGTTGAGAGTCAGTAAGAGATGCGTTCGTCTTCCAACGGGCCTCACTAGGTTTTCATGGCGAAATGGATGATGCGTTTAGCCAAATTACCCTGTGTTGGAAGAATGTTAAATACTACGAACTTTTCAGAACTTAGCTCCCAAGTGTAAAGTTTGAGTAGGCTGCCAGACATGGGCATGGTTTGCCATTGTTTCGAAAGCGTATCCCAGTCAAGTTTTATAATAAAAAACACATCGGTAGAGTTACTTAGCAAAGACAAAAGGCGAAATTCAACAAATTCACTTCCTCATCCACTCGGTCCCCCAAAGACGTACTGATTACCTACTGAAAAATTGCAAAAATTAATATCTGGCTCTAAGGATATCACAGGTTATTCACTTGTACCACCCCACTTCGTAGATTTTAGCTTACTACCACACCCCCAAGGTGAGGGCTGAGTGAAGACAATTGTTAGAAATGGTAAGTTCTGGTAAAGAGGCTTGCATCCCCCATAGTAGTCTGTCGTCTCAAATGACTGGCTTTTTGAACACGTATTTGTAGCCAAAATATTGCGTTTTTACGAACTCGCAGTTGTAGAAGCTGCCCAATACTATACACAGGCGTAAGCGTAAATATAAGGTAGTCGCCCTGCTCGTACTTTCTGTAAAACATACCACAGGAAATAAATAGTTGCTCCTTTAGCAATTCATTTCGGGCTGTAAAAATTTCCTCCGTGTGAAATACGTACCGCGTGATGGTGAAAGACTAATGTCGTAATTTCTTAGGGTGCAATAAAAGATACAATATTATAAACAGATGTGTGGCAGCGAACTGTTTTCGACATTCAATGTACTTACTCCCAGCAACAAAGAGGCATGAACAGAAGAATCAGTATAGTCCAGCCACGCAACTGCGTGGATTATGGCTCATCCATCAAAGTCGCTTGAATTCAAGCCATTATACTGCATTACCCCATTCAAATAATAATGCAATCCAGTGTAGAAACCGTATTTCACATTAATATTCGATCTCCTGCAAAGAATTAAGCAAGTCATCATTTTTACAAGACAAACAATTTAACACAGTAAGCCAAATCAACCTACATCTACACATCATGCGCCATATCTTTTTGTTTTTAGGAGTTCTCGTGCATACGTATATAAATACAAGAAGAGGATGATTACAAATATGATTAGCGGATAGCCCTGCGTTAGGTTTAGTTGCTCTGTGAGGTCCTCTCATGCTCTTTGCTGATCAATGAATATATATTTAAGCAGTCCAAGGAAAGAAACGACTCGAGGAGGCAGAAGAAATAGTTGAGAAAATGGGTTGAGTCACGATTAAAAACAAGAACAGTGGTTTACTGACATTTCGACTGGACTACCAGTCTTCATGTCAGGAACTCAGACGAAGACTCAGATGAAGATGAATACTGGTGCTCTGAAAGACTGGTTTCCACTGGCTCGCTCAAAACTTCAGTAAACAAGTTTTTGTTTTCAATTCAAGGTCAAACATTTTCTCAGCTCTCTCTTACGGGTGCAGGACCGGACGGCGAGCTGGAGGAGCAAGTACCCCTGAGTGACAAGGCAGCGAGGAATATCATCGTATACCCACTGCCCAAAAACACAGATCCAGAGAGAGACGAGGGCAGGCGAGCGGCGAGAGCTGTGGCGCTGGCCCGTCAACACCAACGAGACGAAGGTGCTGTCTACGTGGCCGCAGCGAGGTATCCGGGGAGACGCATCGCCTTCGCAGCGGTGGTGGTTCGAGCTACTACCGGAGAACTGCTAACAGCAAGCACAGTGCGCGCCCGAACGGCTGCCAGGCAGAGGAGGTGGCGATCGCTCTGGGCATGGTTCTGCCGGGTACGCGCACGGTGCTAAGTGATTCGAAATCGGCGATCAAGAATTTCGCCCGAGGAACGGTCTGGCGGGGCGCGGAACAACTAGTGAGGTCCATCGAGGCATCGCGGGTCGCTCGCGGCGTCGCTGCGGGACCGAACATTGTCTTCAAATGGTTTCTGGCTCATGCGGGCCGGCAGCTAGCACCCGACATCCTGAACCGCAACGAAGAGGCGGACGCCGCGGCCCGTGGTCTCATTACGTGCCGGACCGCGGCCGTCCGCCCCTCCGAAACCAGCGGAGTAGACCGAGAAGACTTCGAACCCCTCACCGACTACAGCGAGATCCTGACGGCTTACAGAGAAGTCAGGAGAGCCTTCCCACCCCCGCACCGAGAACTGTCGCACGCGGAGGCAGTGAAGCTCCGACAGTTGCTGACTGAGTGCGTGCTGACGCCGGCTCTGGCCCGGCACGTGTGCGCCGACATGTTCGTGGACGCCATGTGCAGTGTGTGCGAACGTGAACTAGCTACTCCCCGCCACATCATGTGGGGTGGGTGTAACAGTGCCATAAACAACGGGAATGGGCAGTGCCAGAACGCCACGTATCCCGAAGAGGTGGGTGCGTGGATACGCTCCGAAGACCCGAAGACGCAAAGAAGGGCTATCCAGCGGCTCGAGGAGGCTTTGGCGAAGCAACGGAGAAAAGGAAGCGACGCCCCAGCCAACGGGTGCGGAGGAACTCGAGTATCTGTCACTTAGCTGAAGTACAACATCCTCGAGGTCTAGGCCCTACGACTGTTGGACTTAATAGCCGTAGACTTTAGACAGGGAACATCCGCGCCCTACGAGGCCGGGGACTTCCCACACGCCGGATGTGTAAATAAATGTTATTTCTCTCTCTCACTCTCTCTCTCTCTCTTTATATATATATATATATATATATATATATAGCGATGAATAAGTTCCGGGATTCGGTTTCAAAAATACACGAGAGGGTAGACACACGTATGAAAACGATGATCGAACTAACGTTTCGACCGGGGTCCGGTCTTCGTCAGAGTAAACTTCGGTAATTGAGCGCGCTGAATATATAGGCACGAAATGATAAAGGCTGACGAATAGTCTTGCCACTTTGCAGATACAAATCAACAATAATAACATAAGAAGAGCACACGTGGTGTTTGTACACGTGTGAATTAACATGACGTTTTCAAATACAGAACTTGTACGGAATATCGGAACGGATCAGGGAGGATCAACAACTACCCTTTAGAAAGAAAATGATAACGTTCGGGGATTACAGCTTAGCACTTAATACGCAAACACATCAGGAGCAGTTTGTAGATTAAAAAAAAAAAAAAAAAAAAAAACATCGTTTCTGGAAACATTTCATATCGCTTCCGTTCGCGTAACCACACAAATGAATCGGTAAAGCCTCATTGAAAAAGGTGGCTCTGCTTCTACGGTTCCAATGGGGATAATGCAATGACGCCAGCACATCAGGGCAAGAGGCACGTTAACGTTCCTACACTTTCATTGATACCCCGTTTGACTGTGTTAAATTTATGAATTAAAAAAGACTCACGCACTTCCCTTTCGTGATGCGAACGGAAACCTGATTCCAGTATAGTAGCCCTAATTTTTTCGAAAGAGTGACCGGGAATATTTACATGCTTAGACAAAGGAAGCCCAGGAGAGGAACGTGCGTGCGCCCGGTGGTTATTAAAACGGAGCCTGAAAGACGTCTCGGTTTGGCCGATATACTGGAGTGCGCAGACTGAGCACTCTAGGAGATATACTACATTCGACGTATCGCAGTTAAAATTGCCTTTAATTTTTAAGGAAAAGTCAGAAGCTGTGCTGTTTACCGTTAGTGACGTGGTCATATGGGCGCACACTTTGCAACGAGCTTTTTGGCAAGGAGAACATCCATGCGAAGATGGCGATGCGATCGTGGAAGAGGTTAGCATGTCCCGTAGGTTTTTGAACGGCGATAGACTACGCGCGGTGGCTCTTTAAAAATGCTTCTAAGTCGCTGACTTTGCATAAGGATATTATGATGCTTCTTTAAAATACCTGTGACTTTCGGCGCAGACGCCGAGTGGGTGAGAACGAGATTGGGTTGTGAATCAGCCGTTGTGTTATTCTGCGGTTCGAGAAGCGTTTTGCGGTCCAGGGAATCCGCGCGCTTCAGAGCATCGTCAATTAATTCTTGAGGGTAGTTTTGCTTGATTAGAGATTCCCGGAGTTTGCCGCAGTTATCAACAAAATCTGATTGCTCAGAGCATATTCTTTTGAAACGAAGAGCTTGGCTGTATGGTATACTAGTTTTATTGTGTTTAACATGGCAGCTTTCGAAGTGCAGATACTGATGCCTGTCAGTGGGCTTTCTATAGAGTTTAGTCGACAATTTTCCATTGACTAGGGACACGGTTACGTCGAGAAAGTCAATTGTAGATTCTGAGATATTGTGCGAGAAGTTAATAGACGGGTGGGCGTTATTAAAATCAGCTATAAAGGAATAAAGCTCAGATTCCCCATGTTGCCAAATTAAGAAGATATCATCGATAAAACGCCTGTAGAAAAAGGGTTGAAGGCAGCGGTCGGCAAGAAATTTGTCTTCCAGGACACCCATAAAGATATTTGCATAATTAGGGCCTATTCTTGTGCCCATAGAAGTTCCACTTACTTGAAGGTAGTGTTCATCGGAAAATTGAAAATTGTTTAGTTCAAGTATTAATTTGAGCATGGTTGATAGCCCGGACCTGTCAATCGGTTTGTCATCATCTGAGCGTTCATATAAGTTAAGAACAGCCTTTATACCGTCTGCGTGCGGTATGTTAGTGTAAAGCGATGCCACATCAAGAGTTACAAGAAGTGAACCATGCGGAATTTTAAGATCGGCTATATCAGATAGGAAGTGATTCGTGTCTTTAATGAAAGACGCCAGAGTTGGAGGTATTTTGTTAATGAGGTTATCAACAAAGCGCGAAAGATTCTCTGTCACAGTGCCTATTCCAGAAATAATGGGACGCCCCGGGTTGTCTTTTTTATGAATTTTGGGTAACAGATAAAATCGACCAGCAACAGGGCTGAGTGGGAGGAGCGATTTAGCAAGATTCGAAGTTATATTCCCTGTCTCTAAGAGGCTCTTAAGAGTATTTTCGATTGTGGCTTTGAATTCTAAGGTTGGGTCGTAATCAAGGCGCCTGTAGAAGGAACTATCAGCAAGTTGCCTGTGGGCTTCATTGACATAGTCACTGGTATTCATTATAACAATGGCGCCTCCTTTATCGGCAGGCTTAATAATAATATCACAACGCTCTCTCAGTTTATCAATAGCTGCGGTTTCATTACTAGAAAGATTTCTGCGGAAAGATCTGCGGCCTTGGTAGCTTTCGATAACATCCTGCTGTACTGCTTTAATGTAAATATCAAGGAACTTATCCCGTTGGGTTGGTGGGGTCCAATGTTTGCAGGAAGGGAGTAACGAAGGTTCAGGATTTGAAGCGGGACGGTCGTGAAAAAATTCTCGCAGGCGCATGCTCCGTGCGAAGTTATCTAAATCTTTGAGTAACTGGAACTCGTTATAACCGCCAGTGGCCGGGCAAAAACTTAACCCGCGCGACAAGACACTAGACACTCCAGTATATCGGCCAAACCGAGACGTCTTTCAGGCTCCGTTTTAATAACCACCGGGCGCACGCACGTTCCTCTCCGGGGCTTCCTTTGTCTAAGCATGTAAATATTCCCGGTCACTCTTTCGAAAAAATTAGGGCTACTATACTGGAATCAGGTTTCCGTTCGCATCACGAAAGGGAAGTGCGTGAGTCTTTTCTAATTCATAAATTTAACACAGTCAAACGGGGTATCAATGAAAGTGTAGGAACGTTAACGTGCCTCTTGCCCTGATGTGCTGGCGTCATTGCATTATCCCCATTGGAACCGTAGAAGCAGAGCAACCTTTTTCAATGAGGCTTTACCGATTCATTTGTGTGGTTACGCGAACGGAAGCGATATGAAATGTTTCCAAGAAACGATGTTTTTTTTTTTTTTTTTTTTATCTACAAACTGCTCCTGATGTGTTTGCGTATTAAGTGCTAAGCTGTAATCCCCGAACGTTATCATTTTCTTTCTAAAGGGTAGTTGTTGATCCTCCCTGATCCGTTCCGATATTCTGTACAAGTTCTGTATTTGAAAACGTCATGTTAATTCACACGTGTACAAACACCACGTGTGCTCTTCTTACGTTTATTATTGTTGATTTGTATCTGCAAAGTGGCAAGACTATTCGTCAGCCTTTATCATTTCGTGCCTATATATTCAGCGCGCTCAATTACCGAAGTTTACTCTGACGAAGACCGGACCCCGGTCGAAACGTTAGTTCGATCATCGTTTTCATACGTGTGTCTACCCTCTCGTGTATATATATATATATATATTCTAACGAGGAAGACTAGCTACCATCGACGTAACGCTACCAGTGACGCTACACAGCGGTGAAGTTGGAAGAACAGCCAGCGGAGCGTATTACCTCGTGCGACCTGCTTTATCATCGTGGCAAGACTCAAGATCATCATCACCTGTCTGTTGTAATGAGAGCTGAGCACGCACGGCAGAACCCCTTCGGGCTCAGCTGAGCCTCTCTGCATTTCAACGCCTTGCTGCCGTCCTGCAAATAAACCTCGCCATAATATATATGTATATATATATCTATATATATATATATATATATATATATATATATTATATATATATATATATATATATATATATATATATATATATATATATCTGGGTAGCCATTTAGAGAGGAGTTTATTCGCTGTCAATATATGCACACGCAAGGGCCGAGAGCAGGGTTCCGCGAGACCAGACGCTGAGCGTTCTACTGCTCCTCTGTTTCCTACACTAATGCTCCGCATACCCGCATAGGCGGATAGCGCTGCGTTACGTCGACTTGATGTGAGGCAGCCGCTCATACTCTTCGCTTCAATACCCCCCCCTCGTCAAAGAGGAGCCATCCTGGCGTCTCACGGGGACAATACGATGAGTGGTTCGACGTAAGCTTTGAGGCGCTGAATGTGAACCATCTCTCGGCCGCGACAGCGCTGGTCGGCGGAAGGGGTGACCGCCTCGACAACTTAATTTACTGCAGACGTGCGTTCAACAACGCTGTAGGGACAGCGGTATCTCGAAAGTAATTTTGTGATAGTCCAGGTGACTTATTCGGGACCCACAGACAGACAAGAGAGCCGGGCCAAAAGCTACAGGCAGGTGTGGACTCATCATGGTGAGTCCTCTGGTGAGCTTGTTCTTCGGTCGTGAAGGATCGCGCTAGCTGGCGGCACTCTTCGGCGTTTTTGACAACGTCAGAAATCGGCCTGGTTTCGGAAGCTCCGGCGTGGTAGGGAAGAATCGTGTGGATGGGGCAGGAGTGTCCAGGCCCGTACAAAAGGAAAAAGGAAGAAAAGCCGGTTGTGGACTGTGTGGCAGTATTACAAGCGTATGCTACGAATGGAAGCAGGACATCCCAGTCAGAATAATCGGACGCCACATACATAGTCAGCATGTCGCCCAGTGTACGGTTGAAGCGCTCAGTTAGGTGGTTGCCCTGCGGATGGTAGGCCGTAGTGGTACGGTGGACGGTACGGCATGCTGTCAAAGGCACCTGGATGACTTCCGATAGAAAAACCTTACCCCGGTCCCTGAGGAGTTCGCGGGGTGCTCCATGACGCAGAATAAAATGGCGAAGAAGGAATGGACGCAACGTCGCGGGCCGTAGCAGTGGGTAAAGGACTAGTCTCGGCGTTGCGGGTAAGGTGGTCAACAGCAACAATGACCCAGCGGTCAAACCCAGAGGCCCACACAGATCAACTCCGATGCAGTCGAATGTTCTCATTGGAAAAGGTAATGGTGGAATGGGGCCGGACAAACGCTGAGGCGGGGATTTAAAGCGCTGACAGTGTGCGCAAGAGAGAACGTACAGGCGCACAAAGCTGTATATGCCCCGCCTGTACAGCTTCCTTTTTTTTTTTCTTCCTTCCTTCCTTCCGCGCCAGTAGTAGCAAAGCCGAAGACTTCGTTAGGTCTTCAGAACACTGCGTGGACGCAATGAGGCTCGCTGTGAAAGGAACCATATATTTCTGAGCGCAAGGGACGCGGATGCCGAGCAGTGATAGTTGCGTCGATACCACACGTTGTCATGAATGGCAAAGTGAGATGCTTAGCACCGAATTGTGCGAGAAGCTGCAGTTGGGGTGGCACTGGACAAATGGCCGCCACAGGGCTTTGGGGATTGCCGACACCACGGGTGTTTGCGTTGCTCTGTTGGCATAGAGTCAGCGTCCAGAGGGTCTACATAGCAGCTTGGACTGGAAACGCTGTGAGCATCAGACGACAAAGGAGAACGCAAAATGGCACCAGCATCGTGGTGCTTGCGTCCTGAGCAATACACAACCCGAATATTGTAGTCTTGCAGACGAAGAGCCCAGCGCGCAAGATGACCTGCTTGATCTTGAAGAGACGACAACCAGCAAAGAGCATGGTGATCGGTTACAACGTCGAATGGGCGGCCACATAGGTAAGGTCTGAACTTTGTGAGGGCCCACACGATGGCTAGACATTCTTTCTCATTGACATAATACTTTTCTCTGCTGTTGTGGGGATTCGACTGCCGTCGGCGACTACGTATTTATAAAATCCGCGTTTTCTCTTGCCTTGGACTGCTCCCAACCTGATGCCGCTGGCGTCAGTGTGGATTTCCGTCGGGGCCGTGGGGTCGAAATGCCTCAAGATCGGCGGAGATATCAACTGACGGCGTAGTGTGGCAAATGCGTCGTCACAAGCCGGTGAGCACGCTGAGAGGCAATTGCCGTCGCCAAGGAGCTGCGTTCACGGAGCGCTGATAGATGCAAAGTTGCGGATGAAGTGGCGGAAATAAAAACAGAGGCCGAGTAAGCTGCGAAGAGCCTTCTGCGTGGTAGGTCTCGGGAATTCCGCCACCGCACGGAGTTTAGATGGATCGGGAAGTACTTTATTCTTCATAACGATGTGTCTGAGGATCATCAGCTGCCGAGCCCCAAGGTTACTTTTTTTTTAATTTGGTTGCCGTCGTGCACGTCAGTATTTGGTCTAGGCGAACAAGATGCGCGGAGAAATTTGGACAAAATACCACTACGTCGTCAAGGTAGCACAAGCAAGTCTTCCACTTCAAGCCACGAAGAATGTTGTCCATAATTCTTTGGAATGTTGCGTTCGCGTTACATAGACCAAACGACAAGACGTTAAAATCGTACAAGCCGCCTGGAATAACGAACACCGTTTTATGCCGATCTGCGTCGGCCATGGGGACTTGCCAATATCCTTAGTGTACGTCGAGGGAGGAGAAAAATTCAGTAGAGAGCACCATCTATTCGTGGCAAAGGGAAGACATCCTTGAGAGTTGGTAGTCAACACAGAAGCGGATGGAGCCGTCTTTCTTCTTGACAGGGACAGCAGGGGAGGCCGATGGACTGTTTGATGGGCGGATAACACCGTGCTGCAGCACGTCGTGTACCTCACAGTCAATGATGGGACATTCAGGGGCGGACACGGAATAGGGTCACAGCCGTACAGGTGCGTGGCATCCAGTGTCGATGTGGTGGGTTACAGTTGTCGTTCGGCCGAGTGATGTCTTTGCAGAATCGAAGGACGACTGAAATCGATGTAGTAACTCCAGAGTGTGGTCTCGTTCTTGTGGAGCGAGATTTGCGTCGATAGCATGACGGAAAACGTCTGAGGGAGGCGGCGACGTGAGATATGGAGAAGAGAGCTCGCAGATATCGACATGCGGCAAATACTCAGACACATCTAGGACGATGGAAGAGCGTGTCGGCTCGATGGTGCCGACACATTCACCGCGTGGCAATGAACGGGGGCAAGAGTCGGTATTAGCCACAACAATTCTGGTGCGGCCGTCCGTAAGAGTTAACATGGCGAATGGCAACGGAAGACAGCGTCAGTAGACGAACAGGGAGGAAGGCGTAAACAGAATGTTTCCCTCAGAGACAGCGCTGTGGGATAAACTCACGAGGACGGCAGCGGATGGTGGAATGGTGGTATCCTCGGCAACGACAAGATTTCGATAAGCCGAACAGCTAGCAGGAAGTTCAAAGAACTGGAAGAATTCAACTTCAGTACAGCAGCAATTGATAACAGCTCTGTTTCGTTTCAGGAAATCCCAACCCAAGATGACCTGATGTGAGCGCGATGAGCGAACAAACAAAAAGGTTACACGCGAAGGTTACAAAAGGTAAAAGCTCGTCCCATGTTCGATGCTCCAGCTGACGTACATCGCCATCATGTCTGTAATAGTCTTGTTCAGGCGCTCAGTCAGTCCATTTGTTCGAGGGTGGTATGCAGTAGTTATACTGTGACTGGTGTGACTTAGGCGTAGAATGTCTCGCGTTAGTGTAGCTGCAAACGCGGAACCGCGGTCGGTGACGAGAACCTCTCGTGCACCATGTCGTAGAACGATGTGCTGGATAAAGAAAGCAGCTACTTCCGATGTGGTTGCGAATAGAAGGGCTTTGGTTTCGGCGTATCTGGTCAGATAATCCGTTGCCACAACTACCCATGGTTGCATGCGATCGACAAAGGAAAAGGACCTAGCAGATCCATTCCAACTCCCTGGAACAGAACTGTCGGAGGATCAGTCGGTTGAAGAAGTCCGGCAAGGCGTGCTGGGGGCCTCTTGCGCCACTGGCATTCTCGTCATGTTCCGAGTGTAATGACGCACAGCTTTGGGAAGTTGAGGCCAATAATACTTTTACCTTTGTGGCGCTAGCGTACACGTGTAACCAAGGTGTCCCGAAGTCAGATCATCGTGACAACTCTCAAACATCTGTCCATGCGTAGATTGTCCGGCACGACCGGGAGCCACGAGCGGCCGCCAGCCGCAAAGTTCTTCTTTTAGAGGACATTGTCCCGAAGAGTGAGCGTGTGCAAACACGGTCCCGAAGATTGAGCGTGTGCACAACACGTTTGAAGGCTCTAGGGACAGCACCTAATTGGTCGTCAAAGTAAGCGATCACCTTCCTGAGCTTAGAGTCGCTCCGTCGGTGTGTCACCATGTCCGCACTACTGACTGCTCCCAAGAAGACGTCGTCATCGTCCTCGGTAACAGCCTACCCACACCCCATGGAAGCCCGAGAGAGGCAATCGGCATCACTGTGCCTCGCCCCTACTTGTACGCTATATTGACGTTCAATTCTTGTAGCCTCAGGCTCAACCGTGCTAGACGGCCAGAGGGGCTCTTGAGGTTGGCCAGCCAGCATAAGGAGTGCTGGTCAGTGAACACGTGGAAACGGGCGCTCATAAAAATAAAGGCGGAACTTAGTCATAGCCCAAATGACGTCAGGGCACTCCTTCTCAGTAGGGGAGTAATTGCCCTCCGCCCTACAGAGCCCGCGGCTCGAATATGCAATGACTCGGTCAGCGCGATCCTGGTTTTGAATAAGTACCGCACCAAGCCCCTTGTTGCTAACATCAGTGTGGATATCTGTCGTCGCCTACTAGTCGAAGTGCCCCAAAACAGGTGATGTCTGAAGCGCTTCTTTGAGTCCTTCGAAAGCCTGTTGTTGCTCATGCGTCTATTCAAACGGAACATCTTCCTCCGTGAGGTGGGTTAGTGAGGCGCAATGTGGGAAAAGTTCCGAATGAAACGTCGGTAGTAGGCCCAAAAGGCCCAGAACCTTCTGGACCGCGTTTTTGTCTGATGGTCTCGGGAAAGTGCTCACTGCAGCAGTCTTCTCTGGGTCAGCGCGTACTCCTTCGTTGCTGACGATATGGCCAAGAAATTTGAATTGGTCGTAAGCAAATCGGCATTTTTTGGGATTTATTGTCAAGCCAGCGGTTTTCCTGAGCTTCAAGCACGGCTCTCATGACGACGTAAGTGCTCCTCGAAAGTTGCACGCATAAATGACGACGTCATCAAGGTTAAACAAGACAGGTCTGCCATTTCAGGCCTGCGAGCACCATGGTCATGACTCGCTGAAATGTTGCCGGTGCTGTACATAGCCCAAACGGCATAACTTGGATTTCGTACAGGCCTTCTGGTGTAATAAATGCAGTCTTCTCCCTGTTCCGCTCATCAACTTCGATGTGCCAATGGCCACTCTTTAAGTCAATAGACGAGAAGTAACGAGCATTACGAAGCCGATCAAGCGTGACATCAATGCGTAGAAGGGGGATACGTCCTTCTTAGTCACTTTGTTTAATCACCGATAATCTACACAAAACCGGAATGTTCCGTCTTTCTTTTTTACAAGCAAGAACCGGCACGGCCCAGGGCTTGTCGACCGTTGAATAACGTCGTCCTCGAGCATGTTTTGAACCTGTTCCTGGATAACTTCCCTCTCTTTTAGAGAAACGCGATAGGGTGGTTGACGGACAGGTTGTGTTATGTGGTCAGTAATAATTCTGTGCTTGGCTACACTGGTCCTGCCAACACCGGTTTCTCCAGCGAAGCAGTCCCGAAACTCGTCGAGCAGTTGGAATAGCCCGGGCCGCTCTGAGGGCGAAAGCTTCGGATTGAGCCTAATTCGATGGACGCAGTCATGCTGGTTTCCGGGCTACAGATCGTGTAGTCAGTTCGTACAGCAAGCATCGTCAATGGAGTCGGCAATTCCTTCTAGGTAAGCTACGGTCATTTATCTCGTCAAATGCGGCGGCTCGTTCCGGAATTCGTAACAAGGACATCCACGTGTCCTTCATGAAGGTTTGCTTTGGCCTCGAGCAATGCCGACCCCCTTTTCTAGAAGAAGTTAGACACTGCCCTTGATTAGAGCCTCTCCGTTAGTTGCCATGTCTGTCTGTACAGACAAGAATACGCTAGAGCTCGGGGGCAGCTTCACATGATCGGCTACGACACGTACCGGTGCTGCCGTCAACGGAGGGATCTCTTAACAGGTTGAGGTGTCCGAAGCGTAAGCCTGTTCGTTCCTAGGTCGATGACGGCGCGCATATTCGGTCAAAATGTCTATCCCAAGGAATAACGTCCCTGGAGCAGTTCTCCAGTACGAGGAACCTAAACGGGCGCACTTCACCATTGATTTCGACGCGGGCGGTGCAACGTCCTATCGGCGCTACAGTGTGACCTCCGGCGGTGCGCACGTCGGGACCGTCCCACTGCGTTGTTCCTTTTCTCAGGTTACGAGATAACTTTCCTCTCCAGACGGAATAGTCTGCCCCGGTGTCCACGAGCGCCATCACGTCGCGGCAGTCGATAACGGTATCAAGGTTATTTGACACGGCATGCGCATTGTCGGCTGTATGGTCCGGGCGTCGCGACGTTCGTGGAGGCTCTTCAACATTTCCAACATCGGCAACACCACCTCCAGTGGTTGCCGGGGTTAGTTTCCCGGTAAGGAATGGGAGACTGACTCTCACAGCGAGAATCGTCGAAGAGTGAGGCGGGGCGCTGAGGGGACGGCGAGCTAGCTCCTCAAAAAGTAGGAGGTAGCGGCGAGGACGGACATCGAAAGTAGTCCTCGCGCGGCGGGGACGAGCGTATTAAGTACTCCTGGCGCGGCAGAGACGAGCGGCTTAGGTACTCCTCGCGCAGCGGAGACGAGCGTAGAATGTAGTCCTCAATTTCTCGAGGCTGCTCGCCATACTTCAGGCGTGGGTAATTTGGACGGTACCCTCTAAGCCCAAGCTGACAGTAGGGGCACCGGCGGTATACGTGATCAGCTTCATCACAGTGGAAGCAGAGTGGGCGGTTGTCGGCCATCCTCCACAAATCCGTCTTTCGGGGTCCACGCTGCTGCTGCCTAGGTTCCTGGTAGCCTGTATGGGCAAATCTCTCTCGTCGCGGCGCGCTCGTGTCCGGCCTAGCAGTGAGCAACTGCGGTTGGCTGGTAACGGCAGCATAGGTTGTGGCAGGGCGCTGGGGGGTTACATCGACTAGGCCACCAGGAACAAGAGCTCGTTGCCACCTCCTTCTCGACAGTCTGAACGAGAGAAACGAAGCTGGCGACTTCGAAGAAGGCAGCCGCTTTTGGAGCTCTTCTCGAACAACGTCCCGGATGAGCTCTCGGATGTATCTCTCGGATGGATGGTTTGAGAAGGGGGCCTATGCAGAAGTTGAAATCGTCGATGCATCTGTCATTTGGTGGTAGTGATCATTCCTGGCTGTCAACGCTCTCTCAATGTTTGTTGCCTCCGTCACAAATCCCTCGACTCTTGCTGGTGGATTGCGAACAAGGCCACCAAAGATGTCACTTCTCACGCCCCTGATCAATGCGCGTAACTTCTTTTCGTCAGTAGCTTGTGGGTCGGCGCGGGTACTCAGCCGAAGGACGTCTTCGAGAAAGCTTATCAGACTTTCGTTAGGGCCCTGGATTCGGCGTTGAAGGAGGCCTTCAGCTTTTGCCGTCGGTATTGGTTGCCAAAGGCTCGCCTCAAGTCGTCTTGCTAACCTCCCACGAGGTTAGCGATGGTTCATTGTTGTCGCACCATATCCGGGACGTATTTTCCACTGATAAATAGAAATTTTGCCGGCAACGATCTGAGGTCCATCCGTTGTGACGAGCCACCCGTTCATACTGATCTATCCAGTCATCAACGTCCTCAACGCCGTGTAATGGGGCAGGTTTTCTTGGGATAATGGGGCAGTGCACAACGGGGTAGAAAGGTGCATCAGTTTGCTGTGCCTGTGATGTCATCCGGGAAGGACACAGTGGTCCTCCGGCCGTCTGGTTGCAGTCCGAACTCCGGAGTACGGCCTTGCAGCCGCCTGCTCGTGCGAGCCTCGTTCTCCAAGAAGGGCGCGCCGGCATGGCCTTAAAATTGGACTCGCTTCGCGGGTCGCCGAGAGCCGCTGGACATAGGATGAACGTACCCAGCACCGCTACCAAAATGTCACCGATAGGACGATGAACGTTGGTGGTTAGGGTTGAAGAAATTGGCTTTATTGCCACGAACTTTTGTTGGGTCCTAAGAACAGCGACCGCTCGCTTGTCGAGAGCAACAAACGTCGTCTTCCTCTGGCCATCAGTAGATGATGATAGTGGTTGGCGTTGACCCTCCACCGTGTCAATGAATACTAATGATTGTGGGCAATATATACATATTATAACACAGAAATAAAAGTTGCCAGTCAAGAAAACTTCGGAAAGCAATAAGGGGGATGTGGTAGGTCCATTGAAACAGATAAACAATGTGGAAAGAAAGAAAGTGAAGAAAAAATGCCCGACAGGTGGGATCCGAACCCACTGTTCTGGCCTCTGTTTCTGGCAGTCTTGGTGCCATAGGAAGCTTACGAGGGTTTAACGCTGGTCTACCACTCTCGACATGTCGTTAGACACTCGAGTCAAGGCACGAGGGTTTAAAAAGAAGGTCCCCTTCACCCCCAGTAGTCCGAGTGGCGCTGGCTACCAACCCCAAGCACAGCAAACAAAGATACCTAAACATAACTACCCCAGAAAGTGGAGGGGAAGATTGCCCCGCCGGTAGCATAGTGGTTATCGCACCAGACCGGTATTCTGGAGGTCGTGGGCTCGGACTCCCACCTGGCGGGCATTTTTTCTCTACTTTCTTTCTTTCCAAATTCTTTATCTGTTTCAATGACCTACCACATTACCCCCATTTGCTTTCCGAGGTTTCTTGACCGCACACTTTTATTTCTGTGTTATTTCAACGAGCCCCTCATATCCTATTCTAATTCGCTATATATATATATATATATATAAATATATATATATATATATATATATATATATATATATATATATATATATATATATATATAATATATATTATATACTTACACAGACTGATGCAACGTCTGCGACATTCTGTGATCACTTCTTTTAATACGGCCAATCACTTTTACACCGTGCATTATGCGAGGAGTGCCAGTTCGAAGGATGTCAATTTCGCTTTTAGTTTTCGCCTTTCGGTCCTTTCCAAGTCCCATTTTTCTCTTCGCTCTTTTTTAGCAAAATGTAATATTGTTGCGCAGCTTTCCCTCTAGGCAAATGAATTGAGCATGTCTCTTCGGTTCATTCTTGAACCTATGCAAAATTCCTACCGCATGCTCCCCTAATGTTGTGTCCTTACTTTCGCATTTAATTTACCTAATGGCTGTATACGGTGTTTTAAACTTTTAATTCTAGTTCAACGTCTTCATAAAATACATCCAAGGCTTCTTTCATCATAAGTGGATGTAGGCGCATAGACTTGCAACACAAGCAAACGTTTTTTTCTTGTTGCGCGCAATAACGAGAGAAGCTACACGCTCATTATTACTGTGAAATTTCACTACATCATATTGGCACGAAGCAAGGACGACGCAGTTGTCTTGCAGGAGAAGAAACAAGTTTATTGGAGCGAACTTGTGCTCCCCTAAAAAACTCAAAGAATACAGAGGCGGCGAAGCAGCGGTCAACAAAGTGACTTGCGTCAGCGAGCGTCGCAGAATTCGAATGCCCCGGCCTCTGCTCTGCAGGCTTTTTATCTTTCGGCGCGCGTGGTTCTGGAACCGTCGATTTCGCATCGAGAACATTGTAGATGCAAGAAGATTATTCGGGGATGTTCACGTTACATCGGAATGCTCTCCCTATCAGAACAGATAACACATGCGGCACAGAAAGAAAGAATGGAACACGCGCTTCCCTTGGCACGGAGATAACACAGACCGGCGCAGCCGGGCGGTAAAAGCAAAACACAAATAAACAAACCCAACGCATGGTTCGCGGCAATATGCTATAGCTCTATGAACCAGAAACCCTACACTGAAGTGATGTGTTTTAGAATGCCCGCGATAACAGAAAATATCACCGCTAGGAAACACCACATATCCTTGTCGAACCCTTCTACCACTTTACCCTACTATAGCCCATCGAATATCGAATAGCTCGTGTAAAAGCTCCGACAAACTAGCTTCGCTCGGTAGATTTCGAGCCATAAATGTACATATATATAGTTCCCATTGGCGGTGTATCTTCACAAACAGATTCTTAGCACCTTCTGCTGTATTCTTGCATTCCCGCCGCCTTGGTTACGAGCAATGAGCTGCTTGGGAATTAAGGCCGATAGCAAAGTGGGTAAATATTAAAGAGGTTTTTGGCAAATATACTCAACCAGGGTTGCCAAATCCTTGTCTGGTGAAGAAATGCTGTTTGTGTCCCAGGGAGCCTCACCTAGTATGGTTAAACCTATTTCGTACAGCTGCAAGTGGTATCCGGCGGCGATTGTTATGAACAGACCAGGCAGCATTTCGGACCTGGGAAATGTAATCGAGGGTGGTCGCTGAGTATTGTGATGCTCAGAAGTTCTGACACGCTCCATTGATGCATGTAAGCTGTGACATCTAAAAGCACCGCTTTCTTCGAGCTAACGTATGTCTTTTTTTCTTGTGTTTTCTTCTCCTCCTTTGCTTCCTAATATTGTATCGTTTTTTTTTGCTTTTTTTTCTAGCATTCCGCACTCTCTGCACATGCGTTTCTTGATGTGCATTATTTAACTTTCGCAATATGCTGAGCAACACGAGCAGCCCAAATCGCGTGCAGGCGCAGTGCACCAATGCTCACGCAACTCGTCCAGAAGCACCATGGCACGCCTCTGCCGTATACTCTTACAAGATCGCTGTTACCACATACATACGCAATTGTATACTATGTACCTTTTAGCATATTCTGAGGAAGAGGAGAAGCGCTTTGTATAGGCGATCGCCAGCAATTGCTCACGCAACTCCGTGTAAGAGCAGCAAGCACGCCGCTGCACTAAGGCTTTGTGTGATTGTTTTTAACACGAAATTGGTTATGCTGGGGTCCACAATATCAGATTGAAGTCATATTTGTCAAGGAAATGATATCGCCAGAAAAATTCGAATAACGCAGCTACGTCAGGATTTGAGCCATGAACGCTTTTGCCACAACAGGAGGTACGACGAACGCACTCCCAACTGTGATATGACCTGACGCGTAAGCAAAGACGACGAACGCGCCTGATGTCTTCCTATGAGATGGTGGTGCCTTCTAGGAGAGGCGAAATTAAAGTAGTCGCATCATGACGCTAATAAGTGGCCGACAGTTCGCACCTCGATGCCAGCGCCTACGTGTACGGGGGACGCGCAGCGTAACCTGCGAAGAAGCCTTTAAGGCAACGTCCGCGGAGTAGTAAGCGACGCCGACTTGCAAATGTTGCGCTCGTTGCCGCGACCGACTACTATAGCGCACCGCGTGTTTCACCAGGCGAATAAGTGAAAAATCGTTTGGTTGCGTTCCCGCTGACGGTTAGCGAGCGCATCTGGTTTCAGTTTAGATATACGCAATGCTCCTGGATGCGCAGTTCAGTATGTAGGTTTCAAGTGTATAGAGGTGTCATGCGAAATAAATATAAATAGAAATGCCCAAGTTCATATCGACCACTATAAACATTAACCCGCTCGAGTGAAGGCACATTTACCTTTCGTGTTTTACGGATCCTGTGGTAAGGAATCAACACTTTTTTCCAGTGGTGGCCCACTCGGACCCTGAGACTGTTGGCACCTCTGCTGTATTGCCTTCCTTCCCGCCGCCTCGGCTAGGATCAATACAGCGGCTGGGAACAGGAGGTCGATAGTGTAATTGTGAAATCATAAAATGTTTCTTGATATATATTCGACCTTAAAATATACACAAAAGTACACATACTTACATACCTAATCTATATATATATATATATATATATATATACATATATCATATTTAGACAGAAATTAAAGTGGCAGTCAAGAAAACCCCGGAAAGCAAGGGGAGGATGAAGTAGGTCATTGAAACCGATAAAGAATTTTGAAAGAATAAACA
>JABSTR010000334.1:0-60050 GCA_013339765.2 Haemaphysalis longicornis
TGTAATCGAATTTTTCAAACGAATATATGTGGCATAAGTGTACGCGGAATAAATACACCCGAAATAAAAGCATTGGTGTTGGTATCATTTATTTTTAACGAAAAGGTTATTCATTACTTCCGGTCACTTTCAACCACGACAGCGTGCTTCATTCGAAATGCCTTACTTTTACCCCTTCTTCACAATGATTTTAAAACAAACAGCGATGCAAAAAAACAGAAAAAGAAACAGTCGTAAATTCTCGCTTTGGTCGCCTTGACGTTCTTTTAACGCTCGCAACACCGCTCACCGCGTAGTACACGCTGCGCCCAGGCGACCTCTCCGTGAGAGAGTAGGTGCGAATGAAGAGTGATACAAGTCAGCCGTACCCTGCACTTTTTGTTTTATATCCGCGAGGTAAGACGCAGGGAGGGCTCCACGAACGCCGCCTTTCTTTCGGAAGAGGACGCGTTCTACAGCGGCGTCTCGGAGTCGCACTCAGCCAAAAGACACCGCGCGCACTTCGAGATGCTCAATCCGCTGGAAGGGCGATGCTCGCCTCCGAGCTGAAACCGGGCTTCTTACGGGACCACCCGCTACTCCACTCTTCTTTCCTCTCTCTCTCTCTCTCTCTCTCTCTCTCTTTGTTATCATTGTTTCGTGCATCAATTTTTCTCCGCTCTTTTTCACTTCCGCGCCTCTGCTACTCCTCTTCATCCAGTTTCTCGCACCGCCTAGCCCTCTTTCTAAGCGTGGGCGCACGCTCACGCAAGCGAGCGAGTTCACGTCTTACGTCTTCTCGAAGCAATACCAAGAGGAAAGCTAAAGCCGAGTCGTCCACTCTTTGAAGCCTACTTTGAGCAAATGCAGCACTACGCCGGAACGCATCCCAACGACGGGACAATAAGAAGCAGAAAAAAACGCCTCGGTGAGAGCGAAGTAGGAGACTGTATACCAAAACAAAGTAGACGTGGGCAAAAGTGCTCGCCAGTAAGAGCAGCAGCGGCGAAAACACGCATCAAGACAAGGTGGACCAGTTTATAGAGGCCTCGGACCAAAAAGTCCATTACGGCCACTCGGATTTCGTCGTCACGAAAGAGCGCAAGTAGCGCAGCGGCACGCATCTCGGGGTTCTCTTCTGCGCCTCCATCCCCCCCTCTTCGCTTGGCTTTGCCGGGGCTTCCCTTGCTAAGATGGCTTCCATTAACTTGTCGTCTGTCGTCACCTCCCTCACTACGCAAGCGTTCCTCCAGCAATCCCTCTTCCTTCGCCTCTGGCAACCCGCTCTCAGCACTCCCGCCCACCCCAACCTTACCGCACCAAAAGAGGGCTCGGCAGCCCCCTGGCCGAAACGGAAGCCTGGTCCCCTTGCCACACTTCGGCCGACCCTCCCTCTTTCGTTCGTAGGAATGCGCGTATAGTGTTTGCCGGCGTTGTTGTCTTTGCGTCGGGAAGAGGCATTCCATTTGCCTGTTGCCACACGGCCTTCAGCGCTCCGTCTCTCCGGGCTCTCTCTCTCTGCCGTCGTCGTCGTCGATCCGTCGGGCTCTTTCTTCCATCCTCCCCCCATTCCATTTCCCCGGTTTCTGCTGGGCGCGCGGCCGCATTTCACGTAATGGACGTGGCGAGTAGCCGCCGCGGCCACAGCGGCCGCCGCGACTGCCGCCGCCTGTTACCGCGCCACCTCCGCCGTTCCATATTGGTTTCGGGAAGTGCGCGGGAGAGCGGCGCTCTTCCCTTCGCCCCCGGGCGCGAGTACCGTGTTTCGCGCCGCATAACACCACTTCGTCCGCCAACCATGGTGCGCACATTTAATGACCGACTCGCGTGGGCTGTCGGCACCATATAAATTATATGACGGACAATGGCGAGCTTGTCCCGACCACAGGACTTGAGCAGAAACTTCGGTCAGCAATGCGTACTGAAAGGGAATACGGAAAGTACACACTTATAAGAAACCTTCTACAGCGAGTTAAATCAAGAAAAGAGAATTAAAGGAAGATTTCTATAGTGGAGCTAATCGGCGATCTTCTGAAAGGCACACAGTCGCGTTGCTCAAGTGCTACTAAGAAGGATCGCTTGCCCTACCCTGAACACCAAATTGACCTCATAATTGGCTGAGCCTGTGGAAGATAGTAGTCAAAGCTTCTGGAAAAGACCAAGCAAACTTGCGAACGTAACGGTTGGTTTCCGAGGAGCCATAACAGCCACCATGCTCAATATGTATTACGAAACTTTGGCAGACTTTGGGCTCCTAAGCCTCGAGCAACAAGAACGGACTGTAGCGAAATGCTGTGCTGTAGCGTTGCGTCTCTTTAGCAGAGCTTGAATACCTTGCAAATCGTTTGTGTGTGGTGTCTGCAGTTTTAAAAATACCAAGAAAATGGCGAGCGCAAGCATACCCTCTCAGGGAGATTGGCCAAAACAGGCCACACACACACACACACAAAAAGAAACTTCACTGTTCTCCGTATCGTGGCAACACTTGCTCGGAACGAGAAAGACACGTCATCGTGCGCATGTGCTCTGTACCGTAGTACCGTAGAAGAGCCGCGACTTGAACGTCGAAGCTGCTGTAGGCGATCACTGAGTCTACATGGCCCGGCCACGGATAGTTCGCACGGCCGAGGAAGAGGCCGCGCTTCGAGAGGCTCGGCGTGCAAAGCATCCGCTAGAGACGATAAGTCGCGCTTGCTGAGCGGCGTACGACAACGTCGACCAAAACGACGAGCTCCTTCTGGCCTAGCTTGCTCAATTAACACAAGGTCATTAAAATGCCATACCGCCGACGTCAACCACGGCACCACAACAATACTAAAAATCAACTTTGTGTCCGTCAACGACCACCTACAGCCGCCCCGCCATTCAAGTCTTGCGCGCGAGTGCAAACTTCCCTGAATTTTTTCGCTGTGCCTAGGTGCATGCTGTGTGGGTGCAGCAAGTTGATCTAAGTCGACGACGATAAGCAGGCCACGTGCACATGTTATGGGTATCCCATTTGGCAGTGCTTAGACAGGCCGCATGTCGGAATTACACTTAGCTTGCCAGGAATAGCATCCGGCTTACTAGTCTGAAACCTAGTTTATTCCATGGTAACTCGGTCCGATAAGAGAAACAAGTAATTGGAGAACGTTTAAGCACTCGTTATGATGCTGAAGGCCCGAGAGTCCGATGGCCGCACAACTATATGTCGTGTCATTGTTCCCATCATCTTTAGCTTTTGGGCCGGTTCTTTTCATTCGGTTACTATTACTTGGCAGATGCGGGCAATCGCATCGCATTTTTATTGCAAGAAGGGCGTTAGCCGGAATGTCCTTTCTACGCGCCTGTTGCTAATTCTGTAATTAGGTTGTTTTGATTGATTGATTGATTGATTGATTGATTGATTGATTGATTGATTGATTGATTGATTGATTGATTGATTGATTGATTGATTGATTGATTGATTGATTGATTGATTGATTGATTGATTGATTGATTGTGGGTATCACCGCGCCGAAGCTAAACCTCGGCTCTGTGGCGCGCCGTAGTGGAGGGCTCCGGATTAATTTCGAACACCTGGGGACCTCTAACGCGTGCCGAAATATCGACACACGGGCGTTTTCGCTTTTTGCCTCCATCACAAGAGCAGCCACCGTGGCGGGGAATCGAACCCACGTCCTTGGGCTCATCGGCACAGTGGGCTAACCCCTGAGACCTTCCTCACCCCGTAAGTCTAACAAATGTTTCAAAGTCGAAGGTTGCAACGCCATTCAACTAGTACCCATTTATTCAAATAGATTCGCGTAGTTGTGGTGGTGTCGGAGATCCGTGCCATTGTCCCATTTCAGAGGTCTGTGGTTCGAATTCCGGGCAGACCGAAGTTTACATAACTTTCTTTTCAACTCAACTTCTTTGTGTTATTAGAGAGTTACAGCCTGCGGTATGCTCCTTCTGTTTTGTTGTTACCGTATTGACCGGAACTCGACTGCGCCTGCGCGCGCAGGCGCGGCGAGGACGGCGCACCCCACCCTAACGAATGCGCGGGCATGGCGAGGGACGGCCCCGCCGGGGCCTTGCAGTTCCACCTGGCGAGAGGGCAGGCAGAAAGGTCCTTTCAAAGCCCCCTTCGCGTCATTCACGGTGAATTAGGCACCCTCAGTGGGCGCTCTATTGACAACAATGTAGCCTCCACAGTGCTGCATGCTGTTTATGGTATGAACTTTAATCCTCCACTTTTACCGAAACGAATGCACAAGTGCCCGGACAAGTCCCGGTCAACAGGGTAACTAGGGAACAGACGGAGCATATCGAGTGCTAAAACGCTCTGTTCTTAAACCGTCAGCCACTTTCTCCGGCCGTCTTTGTACCATGGACGGCGGACTTTCAGTCTATACCGAATTGACTAATGGTTAAAACTAACACTGTGGCAAATGTTCGGGTAATTTTGCTTTAATTTGCAATAATTTGAGATGATTTGCCACAATTTGCCATAATTTGCTGCTTACGTGACTCGACCTTTCGAGAAAGCTGCAGCCACCCACGTGGACGCGAAACCATGCGAGCGTCGGCGTCATTCGGCAGTACTGCACCGATACGAATTGAGGCGACGAGTGACCACATGAGATCGGATAAGTCACGTGTCAGTCGCTGCGTTGCAGTTTGTTACTAAACACTTTTGTTTGAACTCCGCCATCCTCTTCAAGTTACTTTCGAGGGTTATGAGTATCTGTTTCCGAGCACTCAACTGTAGCCACAGGTTTGACGTAGAAAGATATCAGGCCTTCTTTATGCGTGTCTAAGAATGTTTCGCGGCCAATATTTAAGTGCTATGAAATGTAATTGAAGCCATAACCGTTAAATTTGAAGATCAGACGGAAGACAAACAAACGGACAAGAACGTGATTTGGCGTGGTTAACAGGGCCACTGCTTATGAGAAAACCCATTTTGAAGTTACGTACCAATCGCTTCATCAATTCAAAGCATGAATCATAATTCGGCGCTGCCTTGCAACTGAGGTTTGATATGGACATCGTTTGCGGAGTGAAAGCCAAGAAACAGGCGTGTACACTGGTAAGAAGGCAGACTATTTATTTATTTATTTATTTATTTATTTATTTATTTATTTATTTATTTATTTATTTATTTATTTATTTATTTATTTATTTATTTATTTATTTATTTATATTGCCCGTTGGGAATTATAGTAGGGGGACAGATAATCGATATAAAATGGAAGATTGCACACATTAAAAGGAGGCAAGAGAGAGAGGGGCGGGAGAAATATCAATTGTAACAGAAAATACAAGTCGTATATTTCAGTGCCCTACACTTTCAGACCGTGACTGCAATACTAAGCATGCATGTGGTACATTCTGAGGAGCACATAACACAGCGCTAGAGAACATAGTTTCGTTCAGTGCACTGAAGTGCACACGATACATTCAGTAACACAGCACACTGTCTAGCATTGCAAAGCATTAGCAGGAATAGAAGTTATAAGTATTTTGCTTCATTTTTTTTTTTTTCTGATAATGGGGAGCCGTTCAAGCAATGCTGTGTACGAATTGGTTTTCGTAAATGCTCACATTTTTAGAAGTTCAGGGACAAAAGTCACTTGTCGCACCAGGAAGAAAGTTTATTCAGATCTGTTTGCAATGCAACTTGGTCAGAATCGCTATTAATTTCTTTGTAAAGGACGCAATCATCTGCATACAGTCGGATTTTCGAAGTGACTCCTGCGACAATGTCATTTATTTCAATAATAAATAAAAGAGGACCTAAAACGGAACCCTGCAGAACGCCAGACGATACACATGAAAACTCCGAGTCTGTGCCATTAATCACTACTTTTTGTGAGCGACCGGTCAAGTAGTTTTTGAGCCAATAAAGAATTTTCTCTGGTAATCCAAGAAGTGAAAGCTTATGAAGTAAGAGAACATGGGACACTTTGTCGAATGCGTTCTGGAAATCAAATAGTATGCATTCTGTTTGTAAACTTTTATCACATGATGTAAATATGTCGTGGGTAAATTCTACTAAATGAGTTACGCATGAGTGACCTGCTCTAAACGCGCGTTGATAAGAAACAAAGAAACTTGTCATGAAGGTGGCTAAATACTTTAGTGTAAATTATGTGCTCCAGGGTTTTGCAACACATATATGTTAGAGATATAGATCTATAATTCATGACACTGTCACGGGACCGCTTTTATGAGTCGGAACAATGTTGCCAATCTTCCCCTTTTCAGGCAATTCTAAGGTTTCAAGGGATTTGCGATACAGTACTTCCAAATACATTGAGATGATGTGTGCGCAGGATTTCAGAACAAAATTGGGTATCCCATCTGGACCAGGTGCCAAGTTTGGTTTTAGTTTTTGGAGAATGTTGAATATTTCTAAGTAGTGAGCCGCCTCATTCCCCTCAAGGGATTCGTATCCTACTGCCCAGCGCCCGGTACCCTATACCATCAGGTGTGGGAGTGCCAAAAGACACCGGACCTGCACCCAATCCCCAACCCCTCTATACAACAGTGGACGGCGCGGCTGACCAGCAAGGACCCTACGTTCCAGCTTGACCTGGTGCAAAGGGCCCGCGCAGCCAGCCGCAGCCAGGGGATCCCGGACCAGGGATCCCCTCCTCCGGGCGGGTGCCCTAACAACTGCACCTATTGTTTTATTTAAAGATTTGTTTCATTCATTCATTCTAAGTAGTGAATACCAATATCCGGCATAACATCAGGTGCGTTGATCAAGAATGCTGGAAGATGTTGGGGAACTGACGTGGAATACACAAAGACAAAGTAATCATTAAAGCAACTTGATTTATCTCTGTTATTAGTAACAGCTGTGGATCAACAGAACGATACCAACGTCGTCTTTGCTGTTAGATTTTACAAGTTTCCAAAGTTCCTTTGCATTTTCTTTAATCATAAAGCCAAGAGAGTCAAAATATCGTTTTTTTTTTTCCTTCTCTGATTTTCTTCTTGATTTCGAGACAAAGTTTCCGAAGTCTAGAAAATTGCAGTGGATCGGGATTTTCTCTGTAGCGTTTGAATATGCGACTCCTCGTATTAAGTAGAACCATTATGTGATTATCAAACCACGGTTTGTTTTTCCTGTGTTTCACGGAAAGCATCTTAGAAGGAATATGCAAATCAATAAGTTCCAAAATTCTAACCGTCGACCTCTGAAACAGAAGCCACGTGTGACCTTGGCTTCTTCTCCACCAAACAGGTGGCGCTGCAAGTTGAAGGCCCGTAGGGTGCCTGAATGCGCGCCCGCTCCGCTGAGCGGGCGCGCATCGAGGCACCCTAAAGCCTCGGGGAGCGCGTTCCCCCCTGGCCTGTAAGTCAATCAGCAACAAAGGCTTAAGCCACACCATTCTTATCATTAGCGCTATCTTCGTGAAAAGCCCGACGAGGGGCCGCAGAACGTTTTCCACTTAAAATTGTACTCTGGCGTGACACGCTGTGCTCCACGGTTTGAACACATGGACGTGACCCCAGATGACCCCTTTGCCCGCTGCCCAACCAATAAGAACTGCTTTCCCCAGGCGCTGTTGCAATGAAAGCAAACCAAGGAGGGATAATCCCCACTCTTACTGAGAAGAGCGTTTTTGCACACGCTTGGACTCGTTCAAAACGCCCGCCAAGGTGACGGCGGTCACTTCGAAAGTAGCAGCCGCGACCGACAAAGGAACGAGTTCCTGGTAGGCTCAAAGCGGGTCCGTCACACTGGCTCATCAGTGCCATACGCAGTTGAGTCGCCCTACGCCCGTGGACATTTCGGTTCGGCTTAGGAAGGGGCGTGTGAAGAGGTTACTGGAAGCGGCTGCCGCAAAGGGATGTCAGCATGCATCGGGGTGCCTGTGCCTTGCCCTTCCTCAGTATGCTCGTCGGCAGACGAGATGGTGCGCGTGCTGTTGCCGTGAATGGTGGAGCGGGTTGTTTGAACGTTGAAGCTGGACCTAGAAGGGACCCATGTCAGTTGTTGGAGAACGATGCGTTGCGACAGCCCCTTTCTTATGGAAACTGGCACACTTTTCTCCATGTTTTATAGAAAGAGAAAAACAGGTGCCCGTCGGCTCAAAATATCAGTGCCGAGTCCTATTCGCCCCGAGCGCGAACACAGTCGGCCCCTGGCGGCGGCGGGACGAACCGCTCCTAGTGTGGATGGCGCTCTCGCGTCGTCTGCTTTTTCACGTTGCGTGCGGCGCAAGACGCGTGCTGCACACGACATAACAACCAATATGTGTGCTCGTTTGGTAGTAAGCAATGACATAGTTACCTCTGCTTGCGCATTTCCTCTAGAAACGCAATTGGCGGTGAGATCTTCGAGTGGCGCCCCCTGGCTCTGACGTCGGCTTAGGGATTCGCACCGCTGTCGTCTGCTACACTCCGCTTGTGAGGGGCAACAGTGCCTGGGCTAGAAATCGCCCGCTTCGTTGCTGTAGTGCGTTAAAAAGCGTATTTCTAGCGACTCAGTTATTTTGCCAGCTTCTGACGCATCTGAATAATTTGAAGCTGTATCCCCCACAAGTTTGCAACACACGAAGAGATAGAGAACAACTTTCTTCAGAGTATCGGTCAGAAGATCGTGTGTAACTCGTCCTTTCTTGCTTATTCGCGAGGATCAGCGATCAGAGCTTCTCGATAAGTATTCAAAATGCATAGGCTTCCCTGCAGTATTTTTGAGATGCTCCTATGAAGACTCAACAGTCTAATACTACGTACCAAGCAGCGGCCTCTACACGCTCATCGCACAGCAGGAAATAAAGCGGCTTTCTTGTGTTTCTTTCGTTGTTGTCTTGCATCGGATTAATGTTTCTTGCGTTTTTTTTTTCTGTCCAACGCATTCATTTTTCTGCTCCGTCACCAACTTCTTATTAGGAGGTTTCGGGATGTTTGGGAGCCTCACAAAGGTCGTGTAGATATTTCCTTCATTTTGTGTGGCATACATTCCCTTCTTCACAAATTGGCTTTCATTACGGCTGCGTGCAAGAAGGTGCATATCCGCAGCGTGCTTTGTTTATTCACATGCAAATAAAATGAGACGGTTTGTGCTACGCCACCGCGATCGCGCCCTAAACAACGTGGTCCACAGTACTCGAAGGCGGCTTTTGTGCTCCGAATTTCTATCGTAATTATATCGTTATCATAACGAACTGACTCTCAACTCGAACAATGATGACATGATTACGGTGTTGAAGGCATGATATACTCGCTAACTAACGTAATAAATAGTATACCTGCATATATTATAAGACTCGAAACCGAAGAAGAATTCCAAGTAGCTCTTTATTGCTTTTCAACCCTTCCAGGCGCGAAGAACAAATCTTATTCTACTCGGGATGGCGTTCTATGATTTGAAGAAAATTACTTTTACTCTCTTGTCCGAGACTGAGGACCCGGTCCACTAACCAGATCGATTTAATTGTTAAACAAAGTTTTCCCCTCCTTCCCTTACTCCTCCTCCTCTTCTTGAGTGCAGTTTTCCTATAACGCATATCCGAATATCTGGAAGATATGGCTGTGCAAAATGTTCCGAAATATCCCTCCAGGTCTTAACAAACATATATCTGTTACTATAAATTTAACGAAGACGTGACTCGTTTTGCTCAATAAACCTCCATACTGGTTAGATGCCTGGTATAGAATCAGCACGCGCGTATATACACACGGGAACTAAACCTACAGTTTTTGCAGTCTATAGTGCATGTCGGCAAACTTTCATGCCTTGACAACGTAAAGTGATGTGACAAAACGCGTCCGAGCGTTCGGCAAGGTTGCAAAAACTGTTTTACCTTACATATGATTACCGGAAATCGTGATGCCTTCTGCCAAAGCCGACAGCCCTAAAGGCCTAGAATTTGTTTTGGTCTTGTATTCTCTCTGTTGTCGGTTACTATCAGCTGGCTCGAAAGATTGCTTAATACAGAAGCTGACGCCTAGCTCCGACTCTTCGCGCTCCGCACAGGACCGGCTTCGCAAGGAATGGGGTGGCGCCGGCAATGTTTCTCCCGTAGCGGTATCCAAAACTATACTTTAATTGACACCATGAGCTAGTGTATGCGATTTTAAGCCTATTATATGATAAAAACCCACACGCCAATTCTGGTGCGGACAAGCATCAGACGTTGACCGAGCGCAAAGAAACAGCAGGGAGAGCAATACTGAGTGAAGCAGACGACAAATGCGAGAATCCCTAAGCTGACGTCACGGAGGCGCGCTTCGCAGCGCCGCCTGTGTTCGCGCTCACCGCCAATAATCAGCGGCCGTTGAGGGTTAATGCGCTGGTTTAATGCCACGAAACATCTTCGCCGTGGTCACCGCTTGAGTGTGAAACGTGTTATAAACATTGCTACCACACATTGCACTTTTCTTATTGATGAGTGCAGTCGTCTGCCGTTTCGGGAACGTCGAAGGGTGCTTTTTGAAGGTGGCGTGGTGATTATTTAAAGGATAAAAGTTTAATACGCGAAACGGGTAAGAAGCGACAAGATCTGTGGATACGCGTGCAAATTCCACATCCTTGTAAAATTGCGCTGTGTCCTTATAGAAAGAAGAAACAAACAAAAACATTTACACTGCACACGACCCGTGCGCTATCGCCCATACATTACCGGACACGTATTTTACACCCGCAAGCGCCTGTGTGATCGTGTCCTTCCCGTACCTTTTCTAAAATAAATACCATTTTTGGACAGTCGTTGCTTATACTGAGGAGGAGGAATAAACATTTATTCAACTGTATCGAGTTGCTAATTTTACGTATTATTTAAAATACGTTTCTATACATGCGCAAGAGTATTTATGGGGGATTTTTTGGTAAAATTAAGCAGTTGTGAATTTGCGTCTGTCATGTGACATTTCGTGTGTCATTTTCATATATATCATTTTCAAATAATATGGTCACGTCTTAACCTCTTAAGGTGGACCTAAGTTTAAAGAAAGAGAAGAAAACGCGTAATATAATGCACGTTGTTGCCCACATGTGTGAGGGGTGTGTGCCATGACTCGCTGTTTTTTTTTTTTTTCATTTTTTTCCAGACTGCTTACTTTCAATACAATTTTGAAAAAGGCGAGCCACAATTCCTGGACAATCTCGGACCAAAGGGGGGTTAATCAGTTTTGAATATACGTGTTAAAGTACTGCTTTTTCACCCCTACAGAACACGACCCCTAGTGTAGTTTCGATTGTAAGTAATACTGATAACCATAGTTTGGCTTTTCGCGTTACATGCGTTCTCTTCTCGCTGCTCTTGCAACGTTGGCAGGACCCCCCCCCCCCCCACCTCTTCCCGAAAAAAAAAAAAAAAAGAAATGCGCAGAATGTCATTTTTTAACCAATCCTCAAGAATCAAATGACAAGACAAAGGCGATATTAACTTTACAAAATGAAGTAGTTACCGGGAACCCATTGCGCTGATTCGCAACGAGAAATAAAAATGAAATGTTTTACTACATCTGCAACAGCGCAACTTCATTTATTGCCATCTTTAGGGTTCGTAAGCGACCTTATATGCAAGAATGCAAACACATCTCGCTGTTGCAGGCACCTGTTAGATTTCAAAAGAAACGCAAATGGTCAACAGAGCATTCGTAACAGAAAAATTGTGCTCACTGTGAGGTCCCACAAGCTTGGTTTGCACACTGTAAACCTGCTTGTCACTTTGCGAAAACCTAGCTAAACATTAGATGTTGATTGTACTGCGTGCTTCGACAATTCAATTCGCAAGTTCACTTGCGGCGAAAGCCGTAAATAAGAGATCTGAAACCGTTTAAAAGACCCGTTAGAGCGGTTACATTTATTTCTCTGCGCTGATCAAAATTCAGTAATTTTATGTTGCCTTTTGAACACACAAAAAATATCGTAAGCTCCTAGAAGGAATTTCGGGGCAGTTAAGTAGTGTTACCATTTCAGGGCATCCCACAAATGCAAGAATGCGTCATGCTACCAGTGAAAAGCGATTGAGATTGCCGTTGTAAACTGAATTTCAGAGATCGAGCCTAGAGGCTTCCCGATTTGTTTCTATTTAGGCTTTTATTGAAGGCTCAAAGCCATAGTCCGGGAAGATCGAGCTTGCTACGAGCCACATCGTACAAGTTCATTGTCACAATTACGGCCCATTCTGAAATTCCCGATGAGTCGTCGCTTTTTTTGGCGCAGCAATGAAAACTGACTGCCGCTTCCATGCTATAACGTTGAAGAACCGAACTACAGCATACCACTCTTGTTTGCACCTTTCGTGCGCACATACGGCGAGAAAAAAGCACGAAGCGCGCCCACAGTGTGCATTCTTACGGGCCGCTCAGCGGAGCATCCACACTAGCAGCGCGACGCTGTCGCCACCTACATGTCGAGCTCGCGGCGAATAGTCGGGAGGGGCTCACCAAAGAAATTTACGGACGATAACCCCAAGTTCTTAAGTTGTCGCTCTAAAACAACAAAACAATCTCTAGAGCTGCCTGCACATGTGTCACGTGTACTGAATTGTGGGTAGTGATTTGAGGTAGATGACTTCCTCTGTACGCATACATATTAAGGGTTTTGGTGAATTATTCCTGTGTATATATGTGTCGCGCATGGGTTCCGGACAGCTTTTCGAGCGTCGTTTTATCGAACTTCTATATCGAAGCCATTTTATCGAACGCTGTTTTATCGAATGCCCTGTTATGGACGGATGTTTTATCGAAGCCGTTTTATCGTAAGTGTTTTTCCCGGCCTTTCGTATTGGCCGCGAGGCCCACCACTGGAGAGGCCGGCGCTGTGATCGTTTTGACGTCACTTGTAGGATCACCGTTCCTATCTTGCTGCGTAGGTGGCTTGCAGCGCGTGACACTTCGCTTAGGAAGCGCGTTCTTAAAGTATTTTCGTGTTAATTTCCCTCGTTTGTTGTTAATTCTCAGTGCGTCAAGTGCAGTTCGACCTAATGGTGACTGTATAACCGTATCAACTGTGCTACACTCATTGGCGGATCCAGGGGGGGGGGGGGGGGTCCGGATGTCCTGACCCCCCCCTCAATTTGTAAATTTGTACCCACTAGAAGATGACCCCTCAGGTCGTAGAAAAAGTCTAGTTGAATATTTTTTTCTATTTCTTGTATTTGTGGTTTGAAATATTTCAGTGAATAAAAAAAGACTACTATCCTCATCCTCCTTTTTATCATCATCATCATCACTGGTAGAAGCTGAAGTTTCTAGATTTCCCTTGTTTGCAAGAAATGTATAAAGCAGGAAATCGTGAAGCGTTAACTGCTCACAGAAGCACACGCACCCGCCGTGCCTGCCCGCACAGCCGACGGTGCGGCTCGAACCGACGCAGTTCGGGGCAGCAACAACTTGTCGCCGCTTTTTAAAATTACACAAGTCGTGGAAAAGAAGTTCCAGATTGGTGAAAGTGGATGCTAGTGTGATGGAAAATTCTGATAGGTAGTGTCATCAGCTGTGGTTTTTAAAGCGATGCTCAAATATCTGCCGCGATTTACGCCGACAGGCCGCGGATTGCGGTCCCGGCAGCGCCGGCCCGTTAACGCACGGTGCGGCGAGCGGCCGATGGATGGCTTTGCTTGCGCGCAAGAGGAGCCTTGATCGCCGATAGCTTTAACGGAAACCACCGCGCTTACAGTGTTCCCAGCGCGGTGAAACGTTCTGTTAGGGACTGTCACTCGCAACTCTAACGGCGATGAAATATCTGCTGCGACGCCAAGCCTAAAGTTCCCAACATCCGATTACGTGCATCCGAAGCCGGCTGCGAGCTGTTGGCGAAGGCCCTCCCGTCGCGCACGCGCTTGTTGCCTTTGGGTTCCTCTAACTTCTTGGGGGCCCCCAACGCTAGGTTCTCCTATTCTAAATATCCCCATTACCCGAAATCATTAACGACGTGTTTCGCCTCGTACGGAGGCTCGCCTTCTGTGAGCAGTCAGGAGTTTCGAAATTTATGCTTGAGAAATGCCGGCTTACTGTAAACATACAAAACACACTGCAATTATAGATGACCACGCCGAGCACCTAACGAAAACTAAATATAGCCTTGTCCGAACCCGCTCGAAGGCGTTAAAAACTCGCGTTCATACCGTTCATGTATACATTGCGGACAAGTCACGTAAACATCAGCCGTGCAGAGTACAGGCTACGGCAGTGATGGTTAATCAAATCCGGGCATGACTATAAAAACATCGTAGGAGAAATAGGCACTGATTAAGCCAAACTGCAGACCATAACAATACTTTTAAGCATGTGCGGTGAAGCAATCTGATGACCGTTCTCGCGTCATTCATTTACCAGGCAGTACGAGTAGTTCGCGCGGTGAGATCATAAGTGAGCGACGCGTTTCCGTCGCTGTTGCAAGGTGTTTGCTTGCACACACATGTCCCGTCACAAGTATTTCATGAATTTACAGCGTACTTTCTCGGCATCAGTTGCATCGTCCTTGGCGTTAGCTGGCTGCGTATGTAAGAGCTGTGGGTCGCGATGGTAGCAACTACCTAAACGCGGCGGTGTCGCCGGGAACAAGCGAGTCGCTGATTGCTTGCCCGAATTATTTGGTTTGCAGACAACTTCTTGGGTAATTTTCATCAAATCCACAGAGCGGACGAGACGGTGGGCACAACAAAAAACACGCTTCCGCATACGCACAGGAAATGTGTTGTAGCAGACGACAACACGATTCGGCGTCCTACAAGTGACGTCACTCGTAGGTGGCGCCACGGTATGCCCTCGAGGCCAATAACAAAATTTGCAGCACGTTTTTTAGTTTATTCCTGGCTATGTAATTTGCAAATATTTCCACAGCGAGCCTATTTGACAGAATTTGTAGTCTTTGCATTTGCCTTTTATTTCCTGCGGGATGCGCGAAATTTGTCTCCACAAATTTTGTTCTGTTCATTGCGCAGGTGGTACTGTCATAGGGAGTCCCCTTGTATCTCTAGTTCTAAGTATCTAGTAACAATTTACGTGTTTTGTTAATCATGCTGAAATAAAAAATACAGGACTTCATACAATTCTCTATTTTATTTATATACAAGAACTAGAGTTTTTCTAGACTCCTCGCCCTCTGTTGGGGCCTCACTTTCAATGTCGAAACCCCCCCCCCAACCTTTGATTCATTCATATAGCACTAATCTTTCCTGAGTTCTTGGAACGATTTTCCCCGCATGCAAACATTGTGACCACATGGTCCCAGTAGGAGTCGCGTGAAAACCACGTGACTAGAAAAATTGGGGGAGGGCAAGACTTTGGAGTACGTAATGAGGAACCATGGCGCAGGGAATCTATTTGGCAACACCAACCTAAATACACCGATACACATTTAGGAATATTGCGCACGGGGCTACGGTTCCTACTACAGTACCAAATTCTATAATATGAATAAGACGTATATACGTGCTTGAGCGCAATCAATGAAGACTCAAAAATTTTTTAAAAATTTCTTAATAAAGCACGGGTGATCCCAAACAGAAGACGCGTCAACACGTGTAGACAGGTTTTCGCATGTAATTCAGTAAAACGCGTTGCTGGGTGAGTTGGTTCTATTACAGAAATAAAATTTAGCGCAGCGAAAGACACTAACGGTAAAAGGACGGGACGGGCTGGCGCCCGTCCCGTCCTTTTACTGTCGGTGTTTTTCGCTGCGCGAAATTTTATTTCGTATGTAATGCACAGCAGAGAAAATGTAGAATGAAGCGAACTGCAAGTTAGGTTAATGCGATGGCCAGTTAAACAAAATAAATCCCGAAAATTACAATAAAAACCGCAAAAAACCCACTTTCGATCAAACGGACGTAGGTTGTTCGATAAAACGGCATTCGCAAAATGGCGCTTAGATAAAACGGGAACTTTTTCGATCAAACGGCGTTCGATAAACTGTCTGGGACAGAAATTGGGTGCGGACAGTTATTCGAACGCCGTTTTACCCGAAATGCCGTTTTATCGAAGCCGTTTTATCGAACGCCGTTTTATCGAACGCCGTTTTGTCGACGGGCGTCGACGGGCGTTTTTTCGAAGCCGTTTTATCGAAAGTGTTTTTCCCGGACTTTCCGTGCAAACAAAATTTTGCAGTATGTTTTTTTTAGTTTCCTCCTCGCTATGTTATTTGCAAATCTTTTCTCCTCAGCGAGCCTATTTAACAGAATTTGTAGTCTTTGTATTAATTGTATTTTATTTCCTGCGTACTTTTTTGTTTTTGTGTTGCGCGAAATTTGTCTCAGCAATTTTTTTTTGTTCTGTTCATTGCGCAGGTGGTACTGCCATAACGAATATTCTTGTGCACTACGGCATGGTGGTTTATGGACTAGAGTGTCTCGATAGGCTCCGAACTGTTTTGTATACACCGCTTTTATGTCGACCTACAATCTAATTATTCCGCCACGTATGTTCAACACAAGGAAAGCACTTCTTGGCGCTTGTGGGTCCAATGTCAAAAACGTAACTGGAACGCTAGCAAAAGTCTCTCTCGATTTCTGCATTCCTAATTCTTAATAGGCACTGAGTTTAGTTGCTAATTCTTGTCCTACAATTATCGATGCCTTGCTTAGAACTAACGAGAGATAAGTTAGTCACGAAAATAGTCACCATGCTACGGCTTGGTTCGTTTTCATCTCCCCCCCCCCCCCCCCTCGTTGCACCCCATCATGTCTGGGTTTTATCATAAGGAATAAAAACAGTAAGATCAAAACAAAATAGAAAACACCAAAAATAGGGAAATCATGAATGTCTACTCAATACAGCGCCGTCACCCGATTACGTGGAAATAAAAATGTGATATTGAAAAAAACTGAGAATGAGCAAACAAAATCTGATACGGCCAGTGCGATTAGCTGAAAAAGCAGACAAAAAAACAGCAAAATACGCTGGCTAGTCTGGCGTGTTCCTCGAAGGCCACCAAAGAAATGTAAGGTTGGTGAATCGAAGGAGTGGTGTAGAATGTTCACGCATAAGCAGAGAATCATGCGAAATCCTGTATTTTTTTATTTGAGCATGATTAACGAAAAACGTAAATTGTGATGGGATGGGCCATTGACTACTTGTCGTAGGTTACGAGTTTCCCTAGTGCGAGATGGCGCCTATGGCGGCTTGTCCTACTTGGCGAGTTCACCTATGACGAGTTGGCTGTGATAGGATCACTTAAAACGAGTTCTCCTAGACTTTACCACCTCTGTTGGGGCTTCACTTTCACTGTCGGACCCCCGCCCCCCGTTCCACTTATATACGACTAATCTTTCGGAAGTTCTTGACACGAGATTTTTCCAGATGCAAACAATGTGACCACATGGGCCGAGCAGAAGTCGCGTGTAAAAACCTTGTGACTAGAAAACATGGAAGAGGACAAGACCTTGGATCACGTAATGATAAACCATTCCGCAAGGAATATATTTGACAACACCAACCTGTATACACCGATACACATCTAAGAAATATTGCGCATGTTTGGGTTAGGGTGGGGCAAATTCTGTAATATGAAAAGGGGACCAAGGCAAAGATGGCGAGATGAAGATGAATAAGTAGCAACTCGCCCAATTGTCGGTTCTTTTGCATTTCATATAAAAAGGGGGACGTACATGCTTGAGTGCAATCAACGAAGGCGCAAAAAAATTCGAATAATACAAAGGTGATCGAAAATGCGGGAAAGACGCGTTTTTGCATGTAATGCACGGCGGAGACAATGTAGAATGAAGCGAACAGCAGGTTAGATTAATGCTATGGCCATTTAAGACAAACAAAAACCCCCAAAAATTACAATGAAACCCGCCAAAACAACACTTTCGATAAAACGGACGCGTAGGTGGTTCGATTAAAACGGCATTCGATAAAACGGCGTCCGATAAAAACGGGCATTTTTTTTCGATTTAATAACACGGTCGTTCGATAAAACGGCGTTCGATAAACTGTCTGGGAACCTTTTTGAGGACGATTGCTAACCAACTAAAATAGTGACTGCGTTTTTGTACGCTTTCCCGCCATTTTACATTGAAGCTACATATGCAACTAATTTCTTCCTGCAAAATAAAGTTCTTTTTAGATTTCTGCCAGTCGGTTGTTTAGGCGAACCTAAAATTACAAAGTAGTTCATGCTCCATGCATCACTTGTTGATTAAAACGTCATGAGAATTTCAGCAGTAATAAATACTAGTCGCTCCCGATGCTTCCAAATATTATTCGATGAAACGGGTGTAGCCACTTCGACGAAATGGCGTTCGATGAATCGATATTCCACGAAACGTTGTTAGATGAATTGTCACGACGTCCCCCCGTCCACATAGCTTCATTTGTGTATTTATTTCCGAAAGAAAATTTAAATCTAAAATTATAAGAAAAAAAGAGGACAATTCGCGATAAAGAAAATCCAAGGGGCTGTTTGCCAGTAAGAGAAAGCCACGTCAACTCATACACTAGGTCTAGTGACAGTCGTTGCTTTCACAGCAAGAAAGGGCTACAGAACAGCGAACAATTGCGCTCATGGGTTCCTTTGGAACATGGGTTCCATTGGACAGTTTACTATTTGTAGGTGGCCGCAGGAACGGACGATGAAGAGAAAAAAAAATAAGAAAATGAGAAAGGGGCCCTTGTATGGGATTATTAGTTCTTTCGCTGGTCTCCGGGACACATTAGGTAGACTTAGGTGCGAGGTAAGCTTGCGCACAGGCCAAACGTTTGACCTCAGATACGGCCTGGGTTAGTACTTCAGGGGGGGCACCGACAGTGAAGAACGAACTGGCTCCGGCACGGCACCTCAGGGCTGCTCGAAACCAGCCTTGCAAAGTGTAGCGCGGAGCGCCGTAACATCCTTATGCACTGCTGCCACAAACAATCACGAAATCTGGGTGGTCCGGTTCGTCTGCAGTTGCGCGAAAATACCGCGCAAAGACGGACCAGACACAAAAATGACACTGACACAAATTGCCGCTTCATTTTTTTCACTTTAATTTTTGCAGTCTCCGTCTTCTCGCTCTACTTCCCCGCAATGCACTTTCCGACACCCATTTCTCTTACATATCCTATGTGTCTATGGTATTAAAGGCAACAATCGTGCCCACAGAACGCGTTTCCATTCGTTTACCAAACGCAGAAAAAAAACAAGATGGAGGTTTCTTCAGCAATCGTCTCCATCAGAAAAGTCCTCGTTTTCAGTAATCGACGATGGCTGTGAAGCCAACCATTTCATCCACTCTATTTAAGATCCGAAGTCTACAAGTTGCCGTTTATGGACAAAATGTGACTAGGAGTCAGTATGTTAGATACGTGGATATAGAATGCGAAATTTCCTCTCACCAAGTCCGCTGAAGGTGACTCTTCTATTACAATTTTGTTTTGCGAGGTCCGAGTTAGACAACTTACTAAGAAATACGCCTTGGACACCCCCACTCGCTATGCCGATATTGCCACGACTGCCAACAGCCCTATCATCATACTGGTGACCCTCGACTCAAAAGAACACATCACCACGGCGGTCATTTACTTCAATATGACCTGTCCTCGGCAGAAGCCCTAGCCATACCTCACGCAACCACACGTAACCCATCAAAATCAGCACACCTAACGATTCTATCAGATTCTCAGCATACCCATTATACGAATCTGGACTGTATCTGCCACAGGCCCTCCTAATTATACGGCGAATGTCCCAAGACGTCGCAATCAGAATTATATGAACCCCGGCCACACTAGCCTTGTCGGAAGGAATCGGTCCTTGCCGCGGCCCGAGAACTTCACACCCGGGACGTGTTCCCCCCTTGGGGACGAGAAGCCAATAGACGGCCGGACTACGAAACCACCAACCCTGTTCCAGTTCACTTTTATCGTATTGTTTATCACACAAGAACATCTTCTGCAAACCATCATCCACTATCCAACTATCTAACATACATCTATCGCCCAAACCGAAACCTTCTATAGAACCACGCAATATTAGAGGAATTTTTATTACCTGAACTGGCTGCACTGGTGCAAGCAGTGCAGCATATGTTCATTTTTTTTACTAATTGATATCCTCAGTAGCACTCTGCACTGTTCTGCACGACACCGCACTAACCTGCACCAGCTCAGGTAAAAAAATGCCCCTACTATCACATATCTCTCTCCCCCCCCCCCCCCCATCTTCCCCCATAGCTGTCCCCACTGTAACACTCCCCTCACTACATACCTCCTTGTCTACTCTTACCCCGCACGCCATCTCATCGCCTCCTTTTCCCCTGAGCAGTGGGAGTCTGCGCTGACCACCCTGGAACCGGAGCGACAAGTCCTGGCGCAACGAGCCCTGGATTCGGCACAGGCCCATGGCCTACTGTACTTAGGAGGCTGACCACTATCCCACCACCACCACCCTCCCCCATTTCTATATAAAAAAGTTTCTTCTTCTCTTCCTTGTTCAATAGCGGCAGCGAGTTCCGAGTCTATTGTTCTTTCACAGAAGCTTCTGGGAGTGTAGTTGATCCCATAGCAAAACACGGGACATCTAGCGAACGTTTAGGATCCGCCCAATTGCACCAAACATTGGTACTGTGACGTCTTTCTCGCAGTGTCTGGCTCTGGTTCTGCTGGGGCACTTGGGAAACGTAACAACGTTAGCTGCGCCACACGTGCTTGAACCCGACCATGCGAATGTGAGCTTTCCGACCGTCCTGTCGTCTCTCTCACTTCAATTGCGTTATGAACGAGGCTACTGCGCCGTTTCAAAGGCAATTCGAAGGCTTTAAACCAATACTATTGAGCGACGCATTGACTATCTATTAGGCACCCGTGTAATTGAACGTGTTAGGGTTAATGAAAATTGCAGGGAAGCACAGGCATTACTTTGCCTATCATAAAGAGCGTAACCAATCATCCCTATTCGCTCGTAAGCTAGGCACCAACGTTACGCGACATCGATGTCTGGTGTCTCCACAATTCCATCAGCCAACTGATCAAAAGTTATGTCAACTCTTTTCTTTTTTTTTTTTTTTTTTTACAGCGAAGCTGCTAGCCTTCCTTGGTCGGAAAGTTTTGTTCCAACAAAAAACCCAGTCAAGCCCCAGCATTTCTCGCCTAAAACGCCGAGCGCATGCGTCAGGCTAATCAGGCCCACAACATAGAGCTCAATATTCGTTAAAAAAAAAAAAACACCAAACAAGCAGCATCAAAACCGCACTATGGATGATAAGGCGCCTGTGAACAATGGGGCCTCCCCACCATGTGTTCTGGGTAAAGATTATTGCTTGCTGATTATCTTTGGAGGCTAGGCAGGAATAGTGTCACCAAATAGAGCAGTTCTTGCCCAAGACACCGAGCGCATGCATGAGGCTAGGCAGTATTCAGCATTTGCCACCAGAGAAGCCAAGCGCAAGCGACAAGCCCGCCAAGACGACGAGAAACATTTCATACCGTCCACTATCAGTATTTGTAGTGGTATACAACAGCTTCGTTGGGAATCCACTTTCGCAGGGCGGGATGGCGACCATTTTATTTTTCACCCTCGGCTTTGTTAGTGGTGCGGCTGCCACACGTGTCAACCAAATTCACGCTCAGCCACCACCGAATCCCGACAGGCGAGTAGCCAGGAAGCGGCAGTACGCGCACAGGTGAACTCAAACAAGGAAGGCGCATGCTGCTTACGTGAAGGAAAGCACGGTACACCGTGGCCGGCCGGCTGCTCCGATGGACAGGGAGCGGGAGTCTGGTTCCGCTATGGGATTAAAAGGAAAGCCGGACGGCGGGGCCGCCGCTGGCGCGGAGAGAGACACCGCTTCATTGGCCTAAGTGCAGCCACGGCCGCTGCCAGAGAGGAGCGCATTATAGCGAGGTCGCAAAGAAAAGGTCGACCGCAACCTCGTCAGGACCGCCGCGCCTGGCCGGCCGGCCGACCAAAGCGCGGCCGTAGGAGGACGATGGGTGCTGTTTGTTCCTCGGCAGCGTGTCTGGCGGCGGGAAGTAAGAGGGCAAAGAATTGGCGCAGGCAGTCATCTAATGAAAACTGAAGGGGTCATCCGGGCAACCGCTGGCGACTTGAAGAAATGGCGCGAAAATTGCCCCCCTATCTCGCATTAACTCAGCAGGTGCACAAAATGTGGCGATCATGCGGAGGTCCGGTTTTTTTTTTTTTTTCTTTACACTGCCAGCTGGAACTTTATTATTTTAACGAACACTCTTTCCTGGACTGGCGCGGAGGGAGCGTGTTCATCGCAGTGCGTATTTCACTAAGCGTAAATAACCGGAGTATGGCCGCCGGTTGAATGGAGAAAGTTGAATGGAGCTTCCAGAACGAACTATCAAGACTTACGCGATAAAGTTCGCCAGCGAAATACTATAAAATAACTGGTCTAAGCGCTCGTTTTCGCAGTCGCTATGGAAGTCATCAGGACAGAAAGAAGCGGGGAAATGCTGGTTGAAAGACTGAGCAAAGAATTTACTGGGTGTGTAGAAAAAGAGAGGCCTGCAAAGCAAAGATCGTGACTGACGTCTCGAAGCTACGCGTTGTTAGAGTCTCAAATGACCACAGCCATGCTCCAGACCCAACCGAGATTAGCTGCCTGAAAATTCGTTTAGAAATGAAGGCGAGCGCCGGTGAGAACGCATGAATATTTGTTACTGTGTTTTGTTGTGAGGGTAATGTATATTGGAATGTCATCGCATACTGCCTTTTTAGTTGGAGGACAGGCGTCAGTACAGAAGATTCTTCTCGACGCGGCAGCAAAGGACTCGGACAGCATCGCATCCCAGCTGCCCTCTATGTCAACGCTTCGACGAACAGTTAGAAGGCAACGTGCAACATATTTCTACGATATTCTTCCCCGCAGAGAAGACATACATCCCCCGCCTGAATTCAAGGTGCGTGTACTAAAACTGTAAAAAAAAATAGTTTTTAATGAGTTGTTTATGCAGGTGAATTTCAAACAAGAGGCGTTCTTACTGCATGATAGTGGCGAGAGTGACGTCAACCGCATCATTGTGTTTGCAACGAAGCGGAACTTGGAGTGCTTAGGGAGAGCAGGTGCATGGTTCTGTGATGGGATGTTTAAGGTAGTGCCCTCGCTATTCTACCAGTTGTACACAGTCCATGCTCTTTGTAACGAGATTGTCGTGCCCTTGGTGTACGGCGTATACTGCCCAACAAAACCGAAGAAAGCTATCGGAGGTACGTCACTATTAATTGTTACCTTATTAACTGCTGTTCTAATGCGTAATGATTGGTTGGTTGTTGAAATCGTTTTCATTCCGTGTTACCTTACCAGGTTTCTCTCAGTGGTCATCGACAACGTCGGGCCCTGCGCTGTTCGCATTCTGTGCACGGATTTTGAGATTGCTGCTATTAACGCTGCTTGGGGCGTGATTTCAGACATCCGGATTCAAGGGTGTTTTTTTCACCTGGCCCAGTCGAGTTATTGGAAGCTGTGCGCGTTGGGATTCCAAACACGTTATGGTACAGACGAGTCATTTGCAGTCAAGGTGAGTTTGTTGTTATAGGCCTCCTGCGCTGAAGTTTGCCTCATGAGCAGCAGCGCCAATTCACACATCCTGGTGGCTCGAGGCGTCATTAGATGGGTAGTACATCAAGCGTTCGTTATAGCCGTCTTTCATTGAATTCAGAGAACGTGAACATCAGCACATTTTCCTAGATAGTAATCGAGAGAGTTATCAACAGCCAAGCCACCAATGCATTAAGTGCAAGGCGCCCGTGATAACGTCATCAAAACGAAATATGCAACAAAACTGCTACCCTGTTTTGCTCTTGCTCTGCTCTTGCGAATCGGCACTGTCATTCATCGGGGTGCACTGCACCGATCGGGGTGCAGCCCGCCATACTCTGGGCGATAGTAGGTACTAGGCTGAGAAGTTAGCGCATAGCGCTGGGTAGTGCATGTTTGGATTAGCAACGGTCTCTGTCCACCGCAAGATGCTACTTAGATAAATGGCCGTTTTCTTTAACACAGCTCACGTAACAGCTGTTTTATTTCCAGATGAAAATGCTCCCGGCCTTGGCGTTTCTGCCTGTTGGTGCTACTTCGGAGGCCTTTCAAGACATGTTAGAAGTCTTTCCACAGCAGGCAATTGAACTCGCCGACTACTTTTTGAGGTCGTGTACGTCGGAAGGCCCCGTCGGGACGGCATCTGCTCGGCTCAGTTTCCTCCGAAACTGTGGTCCGCGTACGAGTCGGCACTTGATGGAATGCCCCGTACAAACAACAGTGTGGAGGCGTGGCACTATGGGCTGAAGGTAATTGCTCGTAATTTTTATGCGACTAACTTTATCGCGCAAACTCCATTGACAATTTTAATATCGTATTTCTTATGGTCCCATTCTTGTTTGTCAGAGCAACGTAAGGTGCGTTTCACCGAACTTGTGGGTGTTCCTGCACTGTCTGAAGAAAGAGCAGGCCCTAAGCGAAATGAAGCTCAGTCAAGCGGCAAGCGGGATCACTGCTACAAGGGTGTCGCGGAAGCAGCAAACCTACAACAAGCGCCTTCAAAGAATTCTTCAACGCTTCGATGGAACAGACTAGCGTCACTAAATAAAGGCTTTTAGAGTAGCGGCACTCTGTTCTCTTATTGTTATGTGCCGCCAGAATTTTCATTGGTCGGTCGGCACCACGTGATAGTTGTTTACATATGGGCGCAGCCATATTGTTTCTGGGCGTCTCTCTCTCTCTCTCTCTGCTGCGCGGACGCTGGAGCGGCCGGTCGCAATCTGACCGTCACAACCGGCAGCGGTTTCGTTGGGAGAGATGGAAACACTGAAAGCCAGAAACAAAAATGGCCCCCAGACGCTTCCGGGTGCACGAAGTGGCAGTACTCGTAGCTTATTTAGTGGCGCTAGAACAGACAACATGGCTATCCTAGAGGCTTGAGCCAGAAGCATTACGTTGTAAGCGGAAAGTTATATCCAGAGTTGCGGACACGAATAGAACTCTTCGTGATCTGACACCAGTTTATTGCGGGGCACAAGTTCGCGCCAATAAACGTTATTTGTACCAAAATCTTGTATCGCCCATCACTGTGTGGCAATCTTCTCGATAACAGCGAGATAGCTCTTCTTGATTCGGGATATTGGAATAAGGGTACCTCGTGATGTATTTGCGTCGCAGCATGATGTATATACAGTCGAGTCCACTTATAACAATACCAGTTTTAACAATATATCGGATATAACAATGGACAGCCGCGGCACCTTCAGCTTTCCATTGTATTCTATGGCAAAATAAACCGCTTATAAGAATGCTGTCATGATGCAATATCGGTTTTAACAATTAAATGTGGGCACTGGAACCAACCCTGAACGAAACAAAAATGCAAAAACGCTGCGAAAATGCCATCCCAACTCCGCCTATTACGCAAAAGGGCATGAGAGCATACGCGCGGCGGCCAGGCGATAGCGCACTTGGACTCGCACGCGGCGAGTGCGCGCCGAAGAGGCTCGCATGCCACCCCTGCTTTCGCCTGCCGTGGCGACGCGGGGGAGGGGGAGGAGGACCGGATGGGCGCCTCTACGGGCAGTGGGGCAGTCCATTCTGAGGGTGCGCCGCCTGTAGAAAAAGCACCTGGGCGCCTAAGCCGCCGCAGCAGCAGCGCTGTGTGCACTGTGCCGAACTCCCCTCATGTTCCCCTCATTAAATGCTCTTGTTTGTCACGTTTTCATTGTTATTTTCGGCATAACCCGCTTATAACAAAAATCGGTTATAACAATGATATTTTCATGGCACCTCAATATTGTCATAAGTGGACTCGATTGTAGTTTCAATAATTGTTCATGTTTTTAATGTACGACGCGGTCATTTTGCGCGCACGCTAAGGATTTGATTTTCTTAAATTGTTTTTCCTGAATAAAAATCCCTTGTTAGCCTGCACTGTGTCCTATGTTGTGTATGCCTAGGGCTTTGTTGTTTCGCGTAGTCTTAGAATGAATCACTACCGACTAGTCCAGTTCACAGCACTCCCAAACACACAAGAAACTTCTAATAGGGAGACGAATTGTCATCTTGACGAATTGCCCTATGCGACGAATTGCCCTACTACGAGTTGACCAGCTACGAATTGCCTTTCGACGAAATGTCCTACAGCCGTTTGCCCTCTCGCAGGGCAGGATTTTTTAACTACAACCTAGCGCCTCCCAATGCCGTCGTTGCCCACGTGATCGCCTTCACGTGGGCGCTTTCTGCAAAAAAATGACCGTAGCTTGGCGTCCGGAATGGGTTGCCTTGGCTAGCCAAAGCTGCAGCGTGTAATTAGCGACACCAATGGCAGCCGTGGCCCGATCCCTTGCAAGCATGTACGCTCCTTCCCCACTCGCCGTGCGTCAAGAGGAATTCGGGGAAGACAGGTGGCTGACACCCACGTCGAACGGCCATAGGGATTCAGAGCTTCTTCGGTCCAAAATCTCGGTCCGAAATTTACGGATTTTAAGTTTTTTTTGGCGCACGTACACATCAGTTTGTTTTTCATTTTGTTTTTGCTTTTGGACCGGGTTTATAGACAGCATTTGTGCTCTTATTGTGACAATTTAACGCCTACTTGTGATTCCCCATACTTTTCAGGAATTTATCCCGTAAATATTTGTTGAGGATCATTCCTCGATCCTCTTTCATTTGTTTACGTTTCTCATAAATGTTCCTTGAAGTGATCATTCAATCACTTAAAGACATTCTCTTAAATTTTTTTCTGAGTAATGAAGTTTTTTTTCACAAAAGCACCAAATGTGAGCTTCAGAGAAAGGAGCTGCGATCCAACGTCACTCATATTCTGGGACGCTGCTTTGGCGTTCATCATTCCTGTGAAATATATTTCTTACGCTCTAAGCGCTCTTCCGAGGTGTCAAGCAAACTAAACGCCTACCTTATAAATGAGAATGAAGTGGTTTAACACTGCAGTTGGAAACAAATTATTAGTCGGTATAGTAGTGCTAAAGTGTTACACTTTGGGTTGTTCACTTACATCATTCCACGCGATTTGAATTGCGGCAGGTCATGATAACCTGAAGCATGCCTGTTGCAGTCGGCAATAGTTCTCTTTTTACGCCATGTTTAATATCAGGCCGACACCTGCTTCTGCGAACATAATTTAATGGGTGATACTGGGCGGCTCAAAAAAGCACTGATGATGGGAAGCAGCAGGTGACATTGCTCTCAGATGATATCACGACCATATTATGGCAATTATACTCTGCGGAAAAACACTAAGTAATTAAAATGAGCTGTCCTTGCGAAGATAAATATCTGTGTGTGTATGCTGCAGAAAACATTTCAGAGTCCTTTGAACGTTATTACACAGCATTTGCAAATTTTGATTCACAAACACAATTAACCCGCCGCAATCCCTGCTAACTATGAAGTCGGGACGGAAGCGCGCGGCAAGTTACCTTAGGTTTCTTTCGCAATGCATTGATAATAACGCATTAAGTACTTGCGTAATCAAAAGAAAGCAACACCCACAAATGCAGAATACCAATACACTGTTTCTTCGTAATTACGTTTTACAGGTTCCTTTCCCCGTGTAGTGGCACTCATTTACGCAGTCGTTGTTGCAGGGAGTCCGCAAAGGGCAAAAAGAAAATATTTACTTGCTGATTTACTAGCTGAAAAAAAAAGAGCAGGTGATGATAAGTCGTCAGAAATCGGAAGCAAAAAACACGTTGATAATGTCACTGATTTGTTATATTAAATACTGATGATAATAAGTCACCGAAAAAACAAAATAACGAACAATCAGGTTGTATAAATGCTACAAATATACCAGCTACTATTTAACAAATAAACAGATCTCTTTTTTTTTTTTTTGGCAAGGCCCCATAACCAACTGCTGGCCTAAAATACCGCAGAAACGCCATACACCGAAGCGTTTTGTACCGAAACGACCGGAGCCGGTTCTGGGTAAGTCCAGGACCCTGCAGCCCGGCCAAGGCTAGCCTTTTAGCTCAGCTGGTTGTTCAGCTGCCCTTATCTGTATATCAGGAACAATTCCCGTACGCCGCTCAAGTATGGTGGCTAGAGGTCACCATAGCTCAAGCGCCTCCTCAAGAAATAGTGGGTTGAAAGTACTACGAAGAAGACGAATTCCCTTGAGCAGAGGGACAATTCTAGCAGCTGGGGACAGGCGGAGACGGTTGTTAACTTGAACTCCCCTCCCCTCCCAATAGATCTGGTCAGGCAGTGCAGCTCTGACTCAGAAGAGGGGGAGAGACAGCACGATGATAGGCCTGTTCTTAAAAGAAACTGGCCTGACCTAAATAAAAAAGAAAGAGAACATGTGCGAGTTGAAGTCACCGGATGTACTCTGTTGCAAAGAGAGGGAGGGATAAACGAACCACGTGACTCGCTTCGTTCTCCTCAGTTATGAGGAAGGAACTAGGATTGGACGTTACTTTTCCCTAACCTTTCTCCTTCCCCTCGCCCCACCTACCATCTGGTGGCTGACGTCACCGCGAGTGTTGATAAGCCGGCGACGCCGGCCCGTCTCCTCAGACGCCGTCTACGAACTTGCCACGAAGTCACCCTGCCGTCAACCTCGTCCGTCATCGCCATGCAGCTGCCCTCCGTGCCCGCCTGCGATATGGATGTCCCCGCCTACCAGGTCTACGTCTCGGGCCTCCAGGCTCCCCCATCCATGAGAGACTACGTCCTGGTGCACGTGTGCGACGTCGACTGGTCGGGTGCCGATCCTGCTGTCCTCGCGGCCGTACCCTGGCTGAGGACCATGTTCGAGCACTGCCGCCGGATCGAGCAGCAACTGAGGGAGCAACAGAGGCTGCCCGAATACCGCTACCGGCTGGCCTTCGTGGACGCTGGGGCCGAGGCTACTGCAGGGACCGCACCAAGGAACCTCCCTCCTCCGCCGGGTACTGCTGCCGGGGAGGGCGACGACGGAATCGCCCCTGAACGGTGATGTTGCGCCGCCCGGTTGCGCGGAAGCCTGCTACACCGACGACGACACCGTAGGACTCACGGCAGAGCCTCCAGAAGGTGTGGGCGGTGTTGGAAGGAACGTGCGGAACCCGCGGAGTCGCCTACGCTCTGCAAGCCTGTCGGCGAGGTCACCGCAGTCGACGACGCCGACCGAGAGACGGCAGATCTTCTGGAAGGTATCCGCGTGGTGCGTACTGCATCCTGCATCGGGGTACTGCGGACAGACGATCTCCTTCGTGCGTTTATGTCGGGCGCTTGGACTCTCTGAATGTCTGTATATCTTGACAGCGACATGATTCGTTGACCAAATTTACGTACTGTTCTTTCAACATGCCGAGGCGAAAATAAACTTATATCTCATTGCAATTTGGCTATCGGATTTCGCTTATTTCTGTTTGTGCCCGGGCATCGTTCGGGTAACAATCGCCTCGTGGTCGCTTTTAAGGTCAAACTGATGGCGATCTGTGCCTCGCGCAGGAACTGTTTCCTTCCCCCCCCCCCCCCCCCCTTGCAGGTTTTTGGTGCCAGTAACTCCGTGTAGTACTCCGGTAGCATCTGCGTAGCTGGCACTCCAAATTTAACTTTCAATGTTCTGTTTTTTTCTGTGAAGTCTGTTTATGGCTAGGGAATAGAATAGGAGGGTCCCGTTGCGCAATTGGCGGATATTCGCCACTCGCTTTAGTGGGGGCACAACCTACGTAGAGAGCGCAAGCAATCGCTGCGCTGAGATAAGTGTGCAGCAATTCTGCTCGCTGGTTTTTAAAGCGAATTGCTTTCTTCGTGGCCACGATGGCGTAATGTAAGAAGCACTTAAGCATTTCCCCTTAAATCGCTTGATCGACCGAAAAAGGTCTGGTAAGATCTCTGGACACACGGCGCGTGCGTGAAACCGGGCTTCCACAAAACGGTTACTCGAAAATCGCGAAAAATGAACGTTTATGGATACGGCAACACATGCTTCGATCTCGTAGAAGGATTGCGATGGCATTGATTGATTGTAAGGTTTATCGCGCCGGCGCAACGCAGGCGACGAGGCGCGCCGTAGTGGAGAGCTCAGGATTAGTTTAGACTACCCGGGGATCTTTAAAGTGCGCCTAAATGTAATATGGCATACCTGTGAAGGTATGCCTGGTGCCTTTGAATGTTCGACGATCGATTGGATGCACTTTCAGCGAAGGTTGGACACTCTTTGGTGTGGGGTAATGATGCACTTTTGATGGGAGAAAGCTTTCGAAATTCTCGCAAATTTCTTTAGGAAGGAATAGTAACGTTTACGTTTTCTAACAATTAAAGCGGAACTTGTGGAGATGCTGGAACAATAAAAAAAATTTACACCATCTTCCCGCGAGGGGAACCATGGGGTAGATGCGACGCATCGGGGGTTGCCGTTGCGTTTCCGTTATGTTACCGATGTCAGCGTGTGGATTGCTGTTGTTGTGTATCCTAGTTACGCAGCATGTTCACCCCCCCCCCCCCCCCCATGCGTCGCATCTCCCCCATGGTTCCCCTCGCGGGAAGATGGTGTAAATTTTTAACCGAGCGCAAGCTGTGCGCTGATGCACAGATGGCACTGCGGTGAGAGCGGCGGAGCGCGCAGCTGCCGCGGCGAGGAGAATGGGGGAGGGATGCGGACTACGCCAACGTTCATAGATACTTTTTGACTACGCCGCGACAACGACGCGGGACAAGGCGAGTTAAAGAGATGCGTTGCATCTAATAGCCTTTCTGCAAAGGCTCCCAGTGCTACGCCATATACGACAGATACTACGTGGATAAAAACCAAATTCGAAAACTCATGCGTACCAGTCCAACGCCTGTCGTGCCCACTTCACACCCCCAGTCTGTTCTGTGCTGCTTAAACATTGTCTTTGCCGCTTCTAATGCAATTTGGGGACGTCGAGCCAAACCCAGGGATGCTGAGACGGTAGTTAAATACGTGTCTCTTGTGCCAGAAAAATACATAGAATTGGGCGTCACGTAACCAACAGATCAATGACTGTGAATTAAAATATTTATCGACCACTGGTGCAAAGAGAGAGACCTACTAAACTGTTTTGTTAAACAGAACGTCGGTATCCGTCTGGGAAGAGTTTTGGCGTCTAGGACATTTCGGTGCGCATACGTCGGCGAACGAATTATCGGGTGCCGCAATGTCTTGTTCGAAAAAGAGGTATCTCTTCATTCTCGTGGAACGTGCGCTATAGACAAGAATCTACTGCAGTAATTGCATTTTTTACATTAATGTCAAGCTTGACTTTTGCCAATTACTTTTAGAATTTGAGACTTTTTATGTTTTTGTTAATTATCTCGTTAAGGAAACACCTGTTAAGCAGCCAAGTGACTAAATTATTTCCCTCGTCTTATGAATTTATGAAAATACTTTAAAGGGACGGCAATTCGATTTTTTATGAAGTATATGCTCTGTATTCCAAACAAAACGGGATCACTTAAAATACTTTGGACCGGAACGATTTTCCTGATAAGGCCATACAACGTTTGAAACCCGAATTTTCCGATCTTTAGGTATGCTGCCACAACGAATGCTGGCAAGTATGACAGTGGGCTTCGAGGAAACTGATCTTTAAGAACGTAACCGCAGTTAAAACAAAATAACTGCCGTATTTCTATTTTTATGCGGTTTTCGAACCACGCATTGCGACGAAATGGCACCACCTTCCATACTTGAAAAAGCTTACTGCCATATAAAATCATTCCCATAATTTTTTAGAATTTTTTTGTGACTTTCTGCTATATTTACGGGGACAATACTTTTCTTAGAAATTTGTTATTTTCGCGCTATGAAGAACGCTGGCTTTCATATAAACTAGAAGACATGCACTTTTCACAAAATCGGTTAGCTGTCCCTTTAGTTTAAATTTGCTCTACTCTGCCAAATACACATCAGCTGCGGCAATTAGCGGGTGTTTAATATGGTATAAAGGGACATTGTTAGTTTTCAAAGAAAGCAGCTTTTGAATCAGCCTGTTGCCGCAAAAATACGGAAAATCTTACGAAAATCGGTTTTAATGTGTACTTAGCTGTCACACCGAGATGAATTTGCAAAAAACGCTGTCACAATGTTTTTTTTTCTTTTTTTACGGACCAGTCTATTGTCGTGGGAGAATAACAAGGCGGCCTGGAAACAGCTGCAGCTTCTATCTCTCCTAAATGCAGATAAAGGGCGTAGGGGTTGTGCGTATACCCATGCCAGTTATTCCAGTATTCAATCAACAGAGCGGTCTCACTTGCATGCCTTCAGACGGGAGAAAAAAGATACAGTGAAGTAGTTATCAATTTTTCCAGGTCATTAGAACAAAATGTTTCGTCAACACCTTTGAGAAATCGCTGGCTGGCGTTGCGGTTACATTCTCTGACGAGCGTTTTGAGTCACTCGGTCCACTTGGCATTTATTGCAGCTTGTTTGAAGCGATCGCCCATCTTGATCTGCCCATTCCGGTGCGGCTTCGTGGGGTCGGTTCTTCACAGCCCTTCCAATGCCCTCGAATGTGGCGTGCGTGCACTGCGGAATGGCTTGCTCCAGTGTCATGCTTTCCTGCGTTCATAATATTTGCGACACCCCGAAGGACGCTGTCTGCCCCGAGTCGTTGGCCATTCCACAAAAACACCTTCAAAATAGTCCGCCACCTGTGACAGTTCGAGGCGAACGCTGGAATCGAGCTCAGTGAAGACGTTCTCCACGTCGTCCCTGGGAACCATTGCTAGAACTAGGGTCAATCATTCTTGCTTGCAGGTTAATGTCCAGGTCCAAGATGTACAATCATTGGTGTCCTTGCCGTGGTGGTTTTCAATGCTTTTATTGTCACAGGTGAGAAAAAAACACGCACCAACTTCGCAATTTGCGAACACCTCTTTAAAAGCGTTGATTGCTGCAAGCTCAAAATTCACTAACCCAGTCCGCAGCTGGCAAATCCCCCACACTACGCGTCAAGGGCACTCTACGGATTATTCTTTAGTGTTAGCAGCATATACGTCCGCCAGCAGGATAGACCCACCAGGGATACGGCCCGTTCGCCACATGGCGTTTCGTCATAGGCTGGCTGGTAATAGGCCGGTTCGTAAGAGGGGAGCATTCGCCATAGTTCCCGAGGTTGCTGGTTTGGGCCTGTTGGTAGAACATGACAATGAATTGAAACGCTAGAACAACGGGACAAGCGAGTCGACACACACAAGGCGCCTTGCGTGTGTCTACTCACTTGTCCCGTTGTTCCAGCGCTTCAATTAATTGTCATTCGGCTTAGGCTGTTCGCCAAATGGGGACGTTCGTCATACGTGCCATCAAATAAAAGTCCGCCTGTTTAGTTTCTTGAGGCGCATATGGGTATCAGCGAAGGAGATACGGCGGTTAAAGACTCAAAAGAGGGAGGCGAGGAAGGCAGGTAGCATAATAATAATAAAAAAACGTATTGGAAGAGGAGTCAGGAAGAACTTGCATCCTCCTCTTCATTATTGTGGCCGCTTTCGCTGTGCTTGAGCCACAGACGAGAACGGAAAGATATAGTACGAGTCTTTTTACACTGCATGCTACTGAGAAAGGATTAGGAGTATCACGTTTGTTCAGCCTACATGTTTTTTTTTTTGTTTTTTTCTGGCGGCCGTACATCCTGGAGATTTCAGAAAAGAATGTCAGTCAGAGTGGACATCTAGGGTAACATGGCTCTAACCGGAATATACATACAATGTTAAAGATCCGAAGCAGAAAAGTGAGGCAGATACAAAGCACAATAAAGGAAATATCTTAGAAGAGAGGCCACATAGAACCCAACCCCCCCCCTCCCCTTTTTTAATTGTAGCGGGGGACTTGTGCGCCCGTGAGCACAACTTAAGGACAGAAAGATGTAGTGAAAGATTTTTTAACGTTTTCTGCTGAGACAGAGTTGTGAGAATCACATGGTTATAACCTAACATGTTTTTTTCTCCTTCATCTCGGTCTCTTCACAAGTGAAGGTCATTCGAAGTGAACAAGGATGGTACCGTGATTCGACCACAATCCTTTCCCTCTTGTGTGCATTTTTTGCTTCCTCACGGTTATTTTATACGCGATATAAAAGTGATGGCCTTTTCGCACATGTTTTCATTTTCTATTTCAACATGGAAGTAATAGGCACAAAGACAGGGGGCTCCAACACCCTGATCAAAACCAATCAGTCTACACTTTGTTGGACCTTCGATGAAACAAGCAGCTTCAAACTGTGTTAAGCCGCTACAGCGACGCCGATCGGTTGAAAACTTTGAGGGCGGCCTCCAGGAATACTGCGGTATGAATTGCAAAAAGACTAATAAATGATTTTCCATTGGTTTACACGGGTAATTCCGTATCATTCATCACTGGCTTATTACAAGTGTGGGAAATAATTATTAAATAAAGAGGTAGCAACTTAGTTATTATAACACTTTCTATGTAGGAATCATTATGCAGCATATACAAGCGATGCTTTATCATTGCTTACACACTTATAAAAAACACCGCGAACTTGGGTTTTCCACCTATGTGACGAACTTTCCTGAGTGACAAAATGGCCTATGACGTATGATCCTGTGTGACCAAACGGCCTATTACGAACCAGCCTATGACGAAACGCCATGTGGCGAACGGGCCCAGACACAAAAAAAAATGTATTAATCATACTCATGCATGCATTAATTTCCGGTGGCGTTCTGACACCGCAACACCTACGCCCCCCTGCCTACGACCTGATTCCATGCAACGAAATGTCCTTCACCGAGATGTCCTATACAGAAATTTACGCATTCCATATATGTACGAGATGCATATTTTGATTTCGATCGTGCACTTTGAGATCTGTTTTTTTTTCTACTTTCGTGCTGTTTTGGGTTTTCAAAATTCCATTCACCGAATAAAAGAAGCCCTTATAACAATCAAATGTGTTGGCCCCACCAATTATGCATTTTGGGACAAATTTTAGTCGTTACACGGTTGCGGCCATTGGGAGTACTCGGCAAAGAATGTTACGCCTTAAAAATTAAGCACAGAATTCCAGCAATATGTTGGCACAAGTTACGCCCGGGCACAGCTGCTGCGTCCTCTAACCGCTTACACAGGCCTTGTGCGCAGATGGCATATCACGCGCCTGCCCTTGTCTTCGTAGCAAACGCTCACTGAACGACGGTCAAAATCAATGCACCACTCACATTTCCAGTAACAGTTTCGGTTCACACTTCATTTAAACGACGTAGAACTTAACATCATCACCCTGTGGAAACACCTGTACTTTTTACGTGACCCACTCAAACCTACAGGTTGCCGCCTTTTCCTACTTTCATCTCTCCTTTTAGTTCCTCCCTCCTTTTCTCTCTTCCGCATTACTTCACTTATTCCCTACTGCCGATTCCGGCACATTAGCATGTAGGCGACAACATGCAGGAACCTGCGCGGTGACTCAGTGGCTAAGGCGTTGCGCTGCCCAGCACGAGGACGCGGGTTCGATTCCCGGCCGCGGCGGCCGCTTTTCTGATGGAGGCGAAAAGCAAAAACGTCCATATGTGCGCGATTTCGGTGCACGTTAAAGATCCCCAGGTGGTTTAAATTATTCCGGAGCCCTCCACTACGGCGTGCCTCATCGCCCTGCGTTGCGTCGGCGCGTTAAACCTTACAATCAATCAATAAATCAACATGCAGGAAGAGGCCTACTTAATCTCTTTTTTGTCCGACACCGCAAACGTACCCACCGGCGCAGAGCCCTTCTTTCACCGTAATGTTTTGGTTAGCTGCATTCGGCTAAGAAATATCCTGCTCAGTTCTTTTAAAAGCTGAGCAGGGCGTTTCGGTATGGTCTTTTCGGGGCACGGACCTTTCGTGACACGGGCGTTTCCGGACGGGGGTGTTTCGGTGCAAACACTAATTCAGGCGAGTGCTTTAGGCTGCGCGCTTTGTTGACGTGGAGGTTGCAAGCGCGCTATTCGTGCCTATTTATTGCAGATGATTTTGTTCGCAATTCGCGTCATTTGAAGCCTGCAGATGATTTTGCGGGCCTTGTAAAAAGACGTCTGTTTATTTGTTGAATATTAGCTGGAATATTTGAACCTGTCAGGAACCCCGCTTAAAAAAAGCACAAATTCCTTTTGAATTGCAATTTTGCAATACAGCCGAATATCGTTAAGATGAAGTTCAGGGGGACCGCAAAAAACTTCGAACTACCCGAACTTTCATTCAAACGGGAAGCACAGTAAGGTCATTGCCATTATTAGTACGCAACACGTCCCTCCTTTTGATTTTGTTCAGAACATTTACTTTCATCGCTAAATCGAGCGCACGTCATGGTTTGCCCTAATAGCTCAGACTTATCGCTCAAGTCGAAGCCCGAGGTGTCCAGCGCGCACACTGCTCACACGGAGTTGTGCGCAACAAAGGAGGTTGACGACCTGAAAAGAGAGGAATGTGCACTCTGGCGCCGACATAATACAGAGCGCAGGGGTGTTCTTGCGCCTAAAAAATTTTGAATTTCATCGCAAAATGAGTGGCCATTTCGATGCTTTTTATTCAAAATACCTTCCAATTGACCGATATAATTGGTTTTAGCTTCAAGTTTACCAAGCGAATCCCTTCCATCGGATCGCACGTATAATTGCCAGGACCACAACGTCACTTTCAATTAACCGGAAATTCCAATTACGCGTCTTCTAATTATCGAGAACCGATTGTATCTTGTTTACGAACCTATTGAAAGGACGCAGTACGAACGAGTCCACGAAACAAGACACGAGTGTTTGTTATCTGTGATTTAGACCATTTTTCAGTTCATGATAGTAATGAAACTTGCAAGGGCTGCAGTTTCATCCAGAATCGGTTTTGGGGAGCATTTCAGGGATTGCATCCCATGAAATATGAACCACACGCTTGAGGAGCATGGCACCAAATATGCATTCCCAGGAACTTGTGGGTGACAGCAAGAACAGCAGTGTGATTGTTCGTTGATTTTTCGCCTTGTACATCTTTGCGCGCTTCCGGGTACGGGTCTTCCCGTCGCCAAAGTGAAATGAGGCCCATGAAGTCGGAAGTTTCAAGTATAGCAAACAAGTTTGTGTGCACTCATTTACATTCGTACAATATATTAAAAAGAGGGAAAGCATTGGGATTGCCTACCAGGGAACGAATCCCTCTTCCGCAAAGCCGATGGGGCAGCGAACCCTACACAAAAATACAGAAACACTCGAAACAGTCCTCTTGCGAGGGAAGTATTTTTTATCTACATCTTCGGGTCTCCATGTCCCGTAGTCACCCATATCCCTGACTGCCTTCACTTCGGCGCTTTCTGCGAAAAAATGACCGTGCCTTGGCGCCCGGAATGGGTTGCTTTGGCTAGCCGAAGCTGCAGCGCGTAATTAGCGACACGGCAGCATTGGCCCGATCCAAGAGCGGACTCACTCTCAAGCAGCTGTCATGCACGCACCTTCCCCACCCCCGGTGCGCCGGGAGGAATTCGGGGAAAACAGGTGGCTGACCCCCACGGCGAACGTCCATCGGGATTCCGGAGCCGCTTCGGTCCAAAATCTCGGCCGGAAATTTACGGATTTTAAGGAGACTTCGGTGCACGTACATATCAGTTTGTTTTTCATTTCCTTTTTCCTGTTATTTCTTTTTGGACATGATCTCCAACGTTTAGAGACGGCATTTGTGCTCTTATTGTGGTTATTTAACACGTACTTATGAATCCGCATACTTTTCAGCGATTTATCCCGTAAATATTTGCCTCCTCTTTCATTTGTTTACTTTCTTCATAAATGTTCTTTGAAGTGATCATTCTATTACTTAAAGACACTCTTCAAAATTTTTTTCTGAGCAGCGAAGTTGTTTTTTCTTTTTTTTTTCCACAAAAGCAAGGAATGTGAGCTTCAGAGATACGAGCCACGATCCAACTCCGCTCATATTCGGGGACGCTGCTTTGGCGTGCGTGATTACTGCGGATTATATTTCTTACGCACTAAGCGCTCTTCCGAGCTGAAAACAAAGTAAACACCTATCTTATAAATGAGAATGAAATGGTTTAACACTGAAGTTAGAAACAAATTATCAGTCGAAATAGTGGCGGTAAAGTGTTACACTTTGGGTTGTTCACTTACATTCCACGCGATTTGAGTTGTTGCGGCAGGCAATGATAACCTGAAGTTGGCTGTTGCAGTCGACAATTGTTCTCTTTTTTCGCCATGTTTAATATCAAGCCGACACATGTTTCTGTGAACATAATTTAAGGTGGGATATTGGGCGGCTCAAAAAAGCACTGATGATGGGGAGCTGCAGGTGACATTGCTCTCAGATGACATCATGGCCATATTATGACAATTATACTCTGCGGCAAAACGCTAAGTATTCAATATGAGCAATCGTTGCGAAGATAAATATCTGTGTGTGTATGCTGCAGAAAACATTGCAGAGTCCTTTGAACGTTATTACACAGCATTTGCAACTTTTGATTCACAAACACAATTAACCCGCCGCAATCCCCGATAACTACGAAGAAGTCGCGACAGAAGCGCGCGGCAAGTTACAATAGGTTCCTTTCGCAATTTCATTGATAATAACGCATTAAGTACTTGCGTTATCAGAAGAAAGCAACACCCACAAATGCAGAATACCAAGACACTGCTTCTTCGTAATTACGTTTTACAGGTTCTTTTCCTCGTGTGGTGGCACTAATTTACGCAGCCGTTGTTGCATGCAGGTAGTCCGCAAAGTGCAAAAAGAAAATAGTTACTCACTGTATTTTGAAAAAAAAAGAGCAGGTGATGATAAGTCGTCAGAAAGCGGGAGCAAAAAACACGTTGGTAATTTCACTGATTTGTTATATTAAATACTGGTGATAATAAGTCACCCCCCAAAAAACAAAATAACGAACAATAAGGTTGTCTAAATGCTACAAATATACCAGCTAATATTTAACAAATAAACAGATCTCTTTTTTTTTTTTTGGCAAGGCCGCATAACCAACTGCTGGCCTAAAATAACGCAGATTCGCGAACAAGAAAGTCTGTAATAAATAGGTACGAATTGGGGGCTTGCGACCACCACGTCGACAACGCGCGAAGCCTCAATCGGTCATCGTAATTTTAGTAAAGTACGTTGTTGGGCTAGTTGGTCGATCATTATTAACAGATGTATAGCGCAAAAAAGACGAAGGACAAAGAATGCACGAGGACGAAGCGCTAACTTGGAACTCTAGGCTGTTGCAGTTGCAAGTTAGCGCTTCGTCCTCGTGCATTCTTTGTCCTTCGTCTTTTTGGCGCTATACATCTGTTAATAATCATCGTAATTCGTCTTTGTACCGGAACACCCGTGTCCCGAAAGGTCGGTGCACCGAAACGCCATGTACCGAAGCGTTTTCTACCGGAAAGACCGGAGCCGGTTCTGGGTGACTCCAAGACCTTGCAGCTCGGCCAAGGCTATCCTTTTAGCTCAGCTGGTTGTTTAGCCTGCGCTATCTGTACATCTGGGACCATTTTCGTCCGTCGCTCAGGCGCCTCCTCAAGATAGAGTGGGTTGAAAGTGTTACGAAGAAGACGAATTCCTTGAGAAGGACAATTCTAGCAGGTGGGGACGGGCGGAGACGGCTGTTAACTTGAACTTGGTGCCTCCCCTCCCAATAGGTCTGGTCAGGAAGTGCAGCTCTGACTCAGAAAGGGGGAGAGACAGCACGATGATAGGCCAGTTCTTAGAAGAAACTGGCCTGACCTAAATAAACAAAAAGAGAACATGTGCGGGTTGAAATCACGGGATGTACTTTGTTGCAAAGAGAGGGAGGGATAAACGAACCACGTGACTCGCTTCGTTCTCCTCAGTTATGAGGAAGGAACTAGGCTTTGGCGTGCCCTTTCCCTAACCTTTCTCCTTCCCCTAGCCCCACCGACCACCCGGTGGTTGACGTCACTGCGAGTGTTGATAAGCCGGCGACGCCGGCCCGTCTCCTCAGACGCCGTCTACGAACTTGCCACGAAGTCACCCTGCCATCAGCCTCCTCCGTGACCGCCATGCAGCTGCCATCCGTGCCCGCCTGCCAAATGGATGCCCCCGCCTACCAGGTTTTCGTCTCGGGCCTCCAGGCTCCCCCATCCATGAGAGACTACGTCCTGGTGCATGTGTGCGACGTCGACTGGTCGGGTGCCGATCCTGCTGTTCTGGCGGCCGTGCCCTGGCTGAGGACCGTGTTCGAGCACAGCCGCCGGATCGAGCGGCTGCTGAGGGAGCAACGGAGGCTGCCCGAATACCGCTACCGGCTGGCCTTCGTGGACGCTGGGGCCGAGGCTACTGCAGGGACCGCACCAAGGAACCACCCTGCTCCGCCGGGTCCCGCTGCTGAGGAGGGCGACGACAGAATCGCCCCTGAACGGTGAAGCAGCGACGCCCGGTTGCACGGAAGCCTGCTCCACCGACGACGACACCGACGGACTCGCTGCAGAGCCTCCAGAAGGTGTGGGCGGTGTTGGAGGGAACGTGCGACGAATCCGCGGAGTTGCCTACGCTCTGCAAGCCTGTCGGCGAGACGTGCAGTGGAGCGATGTTAAGCCACGTATCAGAGGTCACCGCAGTCGACGACCCTGTCCGAGTGACGGCAGAGCTTCTGGAAGGTATCCGCGTGGTGCGTACTTCATAGGGGCACTGCGGACAGACGATCTCTTTCGTGCGCTTATGTCGGGCGCTTGGACTCTCTCAATGTCTGTATATCTTGACAGCGACATCTTCGTTGACCAAATTTACGTACTGTTCATTCAACATGCCGAGGCGAAAATAAACCTATTTCTCATTGCAATTTGGCTGTCGAAATTTGCTTATTTCTGTTTGTGCCCGGGCACCATCCGGGGACCTATCGCCTCGTGATCGCTTTTAAGGTCAAACTGATGGTGAACTGTGCCTCGAGCAGGAAAGGTTTACTTCCTCCCTGCAGGTTATTGGGACCAGTAACCCCTTATAGTAGTTCGGTAGCATCTTTGTAGCTGTCATTCCAAATTTAACTTTCAGTGTTTTTTTCAGTGAAGCCGTTTATGGCTAGGGAATACAATATGAGGGTCCTGTCACGCGGTTGGCGAACAGAAGCACAGTGCTGGAGGTCTAAAAGGTTCGTCACCAGTATGCCGCACTTCTGCTCGCTGGTTTTTCAAGCGAACTCTTCGCGGCAACGATGGCGTACTGTAAAAAGCACTTATGCATTTCCCCTTAAATCGCTTGATCCACTGAAAAAGGTCTGGTAAGATTTCTGGATGGGAACAGGCCCACTCGTCGCAGCCAATTTGTCCTAGGAGAACTAGTTGTAGGGGAACTGGGCGAAGATGGCCTTTTGTTCTAGGTGATCCCATACTAGGAAAAACGGTAGCGCTGACCTTCTCGTTCTTGGTAATGTCGCCTGGCAGTTCCATTTTTTTGGCGGATGTCGAGGAGAAGCGGGAGGGAGTTAGTGTCTTCTACCCTGATACTTATTCCAGGGCGACCTCGTCATTTTTCGTGGGGTCCGCTTCTTTTGTTTGTTTGCAGGTGGCTGGTTGAAATGGTTTTTACATATTAACACAAGTTCCCCTGCCCTTTTCTCATTCCCCATCTTGTCGCAAAAAAAAAATGCTCACAGTTTTTTACCGGGGCCACCTTTTTGGCCTGTCTTCAGTTTCGTTGCTTTTGTTATTGTAGTTATTTTGACCCAGAGATCATATTTTCTTACTTTAGTCTACCTTCTACGGTTCCTTTTTGATGGATATCGCGGAGGGGGCGGGAAAGAGGCACTTGACTGGCTTTAATCTGACAGTTTGACCCACGTTGACCTCTCATAGTTCCTGTGTTGGCCTCTTTTTTGTATGCTTATATTCCGATTTCTTTCGCTAACTTTTCTTCTCCTTCGAAAATTTGTGTGTGTGTGTGGGGGGGGGGGGGGGGGGTGAGGGTTGGTGAACTTTTAAGTCCAGCCTTGGCTTTCACTGCCATATATAGGTCATAGTAACAAAGATAATGGAACAAAAGTTAATCGAATGGAACGAAAGTTAACCAGCGATGATTCGCTAGTCAGTAGACAAAAACAAAAGAGCAAAGTACTGAGACATTTGATGAAGCGTGTGCATAGATGACTGTTTATTCTTCCACGAATAAAACTGCCCCCCCCCCCCCCCCGGAAAGAAATTACATGAATTCTCTTAAACCCAGGAGCCGGTGTTAGTTGTCTGTGGTAAATATTAAAAAAAAAACCGAAAATGCAGAACCAAATCGCAAATGTATACCCAATACAGCGCGGTAACCCAATTACCTAAAAATAAATTTAATTAAAAAAAAACAGAACGGGCAAACGATATCTGATGTAAAGGAGTCACGTGATTAGCTGCACAAAGCAAAAAAAAAATACAGTAAGACACTCTGTCTGGCCTGGCGTGTTCCTTGAAGAACACAAAGGAAACATTAAAGTTGGTGAATTGAAGGAGGAGTGTAAGAATGTCTACGCATAAGATGAGAATTATACGAGCTTCTGTACTCTTTCATTTGAACATGATAGACGAAAAACGTAAATTGTGACGAGTTGGCCGAGTGTCCAGTTGCTCTAGGTTACGAGATTTCCTAGTGCGAAATGGCCTATGAAGACTTGTCCTATGTGACGAGTTCACTTTCGAAAAGTTCTCCTAGACCCTCTCTTCCATTTTGTCGAGACGGTTCCTTGAAAATCGCGAAAAATTAACGTTTATAGATACGGCAATACATGCATCGATCGCGAAGAAGGATTACAATGGCATACCTTTGAAGGTATGCCATTGATTGGACGCACTTTCATATGATGATAAGTCGTCATAGGCAAACTTTTCACAGGCAAATCTGGTCACGAATGACAACTCGTCACAGGACATTTCGTATGCGGAAATCTCGTGTTGCGGAATATTCGGCACACGGAAAATTCGCATTAAACGCTTGTTTTGGAACGTCAAACTGATGTTACCGCCTGCTATGCGTCGCCTTTTAAAGAAAGGTATTGGTGAGTGCAGGGACGTAGCTAGAGGGGGTGTTCGGGGGGTCGAACTTAATCAGAATTTTTTTCCAGGCAGCACGGGGGCCAGACTTAGGGGTCACGTGATTTGACCGTAGAATTCTTCGTGACCCTTTAAAGCCAGTGCTTTGTTTTCAATGTCGCGGAGCAGTAAAATCCAAGCGGCAAAAAGGGAATCCAAACGACAGAAACCAACATATCTCCTGTGCCCAAATTTACATGGCCAAATTGCTCTTGTATTGGGCCTGCTTTCAAAACACAAGTGCTGGGCGCGCTCCTTCTCACCATCCTCCCCCCCCCCCCCCCTCGGAACAGCGCTTCAGTTGTAGGTCACACCATGACGTGGTCACACAGACCTCTTTACCACCCTGTCCAACTACAGCTGTAATTAAAGTACCATTGTCTATACCAGGTAAGTACCCAACCTCAACGCCCCTGTATGATCAGCCCTTCAAAGCAGTCAAGGTAACTCTGACTCCCCCCCGTGTTTCTTCAAAGAACAAAAAAAAAAAGCAGCGCTTCAGGGCGTTATGAACGCGTGCAGGTCGCAAAGACCTCCCCACCTGAACAGCTGTAACGAGAATAACATTGTTGAAACCAGCCTTAGAACCGCTTCCAATGCCAATTTCCGGTCAGCGCTTCGAAGGTTTTGTTCACATGGACGCCGTGCGACGAAATCCAGATGACGAAAAGGCACCTTGCCCGAGAGTTCCTCTTTCGAGATGTCATTGTACCAAGAGGCCGGTGTGACGAGTTGGCCTATGACCAGTTCTCCGGTGACGAGTGGGCTCGTTCCCGGGAAAGATATAGTACAAAGTTTCTTAACTCCACATTGCTGAAAAAAGATTGCGAGAATCGCAGAATTTGTGAGAACGACACGTGCAAATTAGTTATAATTACACTTTCTTACTCAGCAACCCTTACGCAACACGTACAAACGATAACGAGTGATGCTTTGTCACCTTTTAGGCCTGAAAACACACCACATTTGTTTTACCGTTCCTGTGATGAACTTTACTAAAGGGACAAAATGTCCTATGACGAATGATCCTACGTGACCGAACGTCCTATTACGAACCGGCCTATGACGAAACGCCATGTGACGAACGGGCTTATACTGTGGATATCCCACACACACTCAGACAGAAAGATAGGTGGACTGACGGACGGACAGACAGATGTGTGCACAAATGACACAAGCGCGGGCTCGCGTTGTTTCAGCTATCTCTGCCTAAAATAAACACTATCGTCGTTCAACGGCTCCTTAATACCACTTTCCAGAAAAAAAAAAAAAAACATTAGACAAACCTATGCATGGCCCCGTTTTCATCTGGAGCCTTGCGCTAAGCTATTTCACCCACAGTGCTTTGAATGCGCTGGGAAAAGGTGATAAAAGATTTTGGCGAAAGAGGAAGACATCATTAGTGGTCAGGAGGAATCAAGTATTTTTCCAAGAGACCAAACTGCCAACCAGCAAACCTACCAACTCACTCTCGAAAAGACGGTGGTAATGTCATTACAGTGACCGGGGTGCAGCGTCAAACAATAGCCGGACATCGAATTCCAGCGACGTTCATTTGTAGCTTGGCACCCACACAAGCGGAGCACGCGCATTCTTAGGGGGGAACGTATAAAGCTGAACAACAAGAAGGCCAGCCGTGGAAACATCCCGCGAAGCTGCCAACCCGATAGCAAGCTTCGGGAGGCAGAAAAAAGAAAAGTAAGAATAAACGAGAACGTATTGTACCTCCGGGTCGTCGTTCGGGCGGTGGGGCCCGCTATTGCGGTAACCGAATGGACGCTGGACAGCCGACGTTCTCATCCCAGTTGTCCGAGGCGCGTAAGTGTTGTTTCCCCGAAAGGACATTTGCGGTGGCGGCGGCGAGGCCAATTGCTGCAGAAGCGTTGTTCCCGGCCCACAAGCGTTCGGAAGCGCGCGCAGCTTTGCCTCCCTTTCTTCCTACAGGACCACTCGAAGCCTCGTGAACGAGCATTCCAAACATAGCGCTCCAGGGGGATCACACCGCCGCCGCTCTGAAACGGCAGCCATGGGGAAATATTCATTTAGCTTTTGTTCCTTTCACGCGCTGTATATCTCCATCTGGCCGCGTGTCCCTTCTCCTCCTCTAAATAACGGGCGGTCAGCGCATGCCCCTCTAACGGGTTCGCGCTCTGAAGCGCTGCAGCGGACACCTTCTGTACCCTGCCTTTGTGGCGCTGCATTCCACGCCGAGGTGCCCGACGGGCACTTATTGTCCTGCGAATCGAGGACGAGATATAAATGAATAAAACAACCAAAAGCTTGATGTCAGGGGCGGAGCCGTCAGCGAGAGGTGAAATTAAAGAAGACACGCCATATCGCGCGCTTGATGAAGCACATCTGCAACTTTCCCTCGCTTTCTTTTCGCGACGGCGTGAGGGCGCCACGGATTGTAATTTGTAGTATTCAGCACACCCATCCTGCACACTGGTGTTGCTTTGCGTTCTCTCTCTCTACCGTGTTTCTTTCTTCGTCTCGCCGTTCCCCCTTTGTTATCCCGTGGATATGCTTTTCAGCCCAGCTCGGCTGAGTGGCGGTCGCCCGAACGAGAATGCGCGCGATGTGGCACCAACTCCCTACTTCAAGCTCCGCGCGCATGTGCGCTAAGCGCGCTGCAGCGGCAAATGCGCTCCGCCGCCTGCCCGTTATTATTAATGACCGTCGCGCCGGTAACGCTAAGCCTCCGGGCGCAATTCCAACGACGTTCCTGGGCTAATTGCTATGCCACCGAAGACGCGAAACAATGGGAAGAAAGGCTGGGAAGTCGTCTCTATAATGCCTCGCGAGTATACCGCGGGTCCGATGGGGCCCTTCCACTCTTTTTTTTTTTCTTTTTCTCGTGGTTATGCTGATGCTGGCGTCCTCGCGTTTTGCCTGGTACCGCGCTCCGCAACTCCGCCCGTTTAATTTCCATCGTGTTCTGCGCTCGTCCGAAGTGACTGGAGAATGAACCGACTGGATTAATATGACTTCCTCCCTCTCGTCATTCTCGCCACCTGGTTTTCCCGCCCGAAAAAAAAAAAAAAAACGGCACGCGGGAAATCAGCAATGCGACGCAGAGTCGGCGCAAGGAATGAATGCATTCTCTGCCGCTAATGGAGGCGAGAGAAAACGAAATTTGAAATTCATGCGCGCAGTGCGGTAGTTCCAGGAATGCTCGAGGTGTGGCTCCCTCCTCGTAATGAAGGTAGGCGAGATGAGAACAATTTGCTGTAGCACTCTGGTGTTATACATTAGCAGTCACTCACTCGCGCATCGCGACATCATAATGTGAGTGCTTGTGGGCGTTATTATCTGACCTAAGGGTGTCCGCGTCTCCCACGTGATTTTTGGCGAGTCTTGTGGCAACGCCCGATGGCCATCATTAAGGCTTGTATCAAGAGAGAAGCCCGGTAATTCTCTAGGTGAAGCTTTGGGAGTGTTGAGTACGGGCGATGAATGTAACGAAGGAATATGCGTTCCTTTCTACAACGCGCAAATCGGTTTCGCTGCTTCTGAGCGTGGAAATGGGCTATGTATACGGGACTGAAGAAAGGGAAGACAGCACGGACGCTAACTAACAACTACTATGTTTATTGTGGGGGCAGAATGAAGAGCGTAACGAACTATAAAATATATATAACTAAGCGTACGGATGTTACGCCCGCAACCTCAGGTAGGAAAAGTGGATTTCCGCTATATATGCTTGCGCGTGTGGCATTAGGTGTAGTTAGCTTGTAGTTTGCGTCTTTGCGTTTCCTCTGACGTATATTGTGCCTCCACAATAAATACGGCGGGTGTTGGTCAGCACCCGGGTTGTCATCTCTTCTCTTAACGCTGTTGTCACGCCTTGTAACATGGACCAACTTGCACTCGGTTGTACCCTGTACAGAGAGAGAGAGAAGAGAGAGAGAGAGAGAGAGAGAGAGAGAGAGAGAGAGAGAGCGAGGAGAGGAGAGAGGACGGAGATGAGAGTATAGAGAGAGAGAATGATCTTTAATGAAGACTGGCGATGTTAGCCGTGCTAAAATGCCTAATTTGCTACGCCAGTTGATGACGTGATGAAGATGATGACGATGATGTTCAAGAAGTTGATGCGCACAGAAACGGCGAGTCATTCACAGCGACTGGTCTAGACCTGTGTGTTGCAGCTACCCTATCAGAGCTTTGGTAGCCCGTAAAGCACGTTCGGGACATGTCCACGGTCCTAAAACGTGTTTCAACTGAATGTCCACGGAAAGGGGCAGTCCCAAAGACACTGCGAGGGACACTCTTTGTGCGCTAAATCGAGCTCATTCACAGAGCAGGTGCTGGAGGGTTTCGCGAACATCACAGTGTGGGCAGAGTGACGACGTAGCTCGTTTCATCTTAAAGAGGGAGTTGCGCGTGTACGCGACATTCAACCGCATGCGATGTAAAATTGCTTCTACCCGCTTGGAAAGTCCTGGTGGCATTTTGAATTTGCAGTTGGGATCGATGGAAGACAGCTGCACGTAATGACGTGTAACGTCATCCCAGGCTGCACGCTGCATGTTCCATGTCACGCCAGATGCAAGGACAGATGCATCTTGCCTGGAGAATGGTATGGATACTGCCGATGCACGATGCTTATGCGCAACAGATGCAGCAATGTCAGCCTTCACATTGTCACTAATCCCACAATGGGCACTGATGGTACGCTTGTAGAGCTTGGAGATGTAGCGCGTGTATGTCAGACACAATCTGGTCTTTTGGAAAAGACGCTAGACGTGTAAGAGATTCATCTGGACAGGTTGGTAGCACACATTGTCGTCGTTGTCATCATCAACATCATCATAATCACAACCATCGTCGTCGCCGTAGTCTTCATTATCATCAGCCTGTTTGTGTGCACTGCGGTACAAAAGCTTCACCCGGAGATTTCCAGCCACTTCTATGCTGTGATTTCCGAGCCCAATTCTCGCTCCCAAATTCGCTTAATTCATCCTTCGCCCAGTCCTCAGTCTTTTGCCATGTCGTCTACCGTCTCCTTGGTATCCAGTCTGTTAAAGGGACCCTGTAACATTTTTTAAACATTTTTTTGGAAATGTTAAATGCTTGAATGCTTGAAACGTTAAATGCTTAAACGTAGTCAACCGACACATTCAGTACTTGTATTAGGGGATCGCAAACTACCTCCGCCAAAAAGTACTGATCAGTGTCCATCAGATAACTTATAATCCTGCTCAAAAGATTTTCCTGCTCTTTCCGGTCTTGGCGTTCTTCAACCGCTGGAATTACGTCATTGCTGCAGAATAGCAGCTATTAGTCTGCTTTTTTTCAGTTGTAGCAATGAACGCGCTCGATAGCCACTTTAAAAAGAAAGCCACAAAAAGCAAAGCAGAAATGGAAGGCGTATCTGCTGCGACGAGCCAATCACACAGTGCCGCTCCGTGCTGGCGATAACTATAGCTTTCGCAGTGCTTCCAGACATGAAGGAAAGAGTGGAAGCGTTTATCGGAAGCAAGCAGAGCCCCTTTACACCTGTTGTCTATCATCCGCATCGCACGACCTGCCCAACCCCACTTCTTTCGCCTAATTCTAACCAGAATACCTTCCACCCAAGTCTGTTGCCCAATCCACGCTGCTGTCTTGCTACCTCGAAGTTTGTCCCTAGCAGTTGCCCTTCCATGGCTTGCTGAGACAGTTTGAGTTTTCTTGAAACCATTTTGACAACCATCCCGTTATTTCGCAGCATCTGCATAGCACCTGAGAGCGTCAGATCTTTCCTCCATATCTTTCTCCGCCAAAGGGGATCCTTATGCTATTCTTAATTAAGTAAAACTCGGCAATTTGCACCCTCGTTCTCCTTCAGTTTAATCAACTGTATATCAACGTGGCTGGGCTGCAGGCTGTTGATGCGTTTGAAGTGGAGGTAAACGGGCGGATTCCCGGGAAGAAGGCGGGATGGAAAACCCGTGCGCACACAGGCTCAGCCAAACAGTTCCTTTCTACCGTAGCTGTGGGCCCGTTTCGATACCACCTGCAACCACTTTCCGTCTGCTTTGCGTATCTTCGCTAGCTTCACACTCGACCCGTTGGGTTGGAGGCCCAGTCTGCTATCGCCAGAGGGTCAATATGGAGTTGCCGTAAAAAACAAGAAATGTTCCTTCGTTTTTGCAGCCGCCCCTTTCCATAGGGGCGATTTCCCGTGCAAGCCAGGTGAACTTCCCAAGCGTTGTAGTCCCACACTGGGGCCGAGCGCCAGGCCGGGGAGTCGCTTGTACCTATTTTACCGGTAGGTGCCCGGCAACACCAAGGAACACGAATTCACATGGTGCCTTCCACAGCCACGATGGACGCTCAGCTCGCAACCGCCTGTGGCAGGACATGCCGCCAGACTCTTTCACCCACGGCAATGACGCAACGCGGAATGATGGCCGGGGGCCCCGCCAGATGGACAAGGGTCAGGGGCCCCTCGATGGGGTAAAGGCAGCTTTCCAGACGTTAAAACCGCTTTCAAGGGTCCGCACTCGACCAGGGACGCCTGTACCCATTAAAGAAACCGGTGGATGTCCGGCGGTACCAGGATTCGAACCCAGTACCTCCCACATACGAGGCGAGTGCTGTACCTCTTAGCCGTCGCTGCGGCCTCGTTGACTCGGCGATAGGGCGTATACGCGTACACTACGGAGTTGTTTGGAGCACAGCAACGCTGTACCGCGTTTGTGAACGTTGCTTTTGTGGGTTAGGGCCCAGGGTCGCGAGACGGCCCTAAGACAGCCGATTTCTTGCCCAAAGTCGGCCAACTTTCGGCCGACTTTCTCACTGCGTGAAAGGCTTTCGTAACCTTTTTGAAGACAATGCATGCCGGCAACATGAAGCAAACATTCGGTAGAGGACGAAAAAAAATTTTTTCGCGGAGATCTATAGTACTTAAGAGTGTATGATGTGCTTGGGTAGCTTGCATCGAGCGCTATAGTTAATGACATGGGTCTGTAATTCTTTAGTAACATGCTTGTTACCTGATTGATGAATGGGAACCACTTTTCAGCACTTACAATGCGTGGGTAAATGAGCATTTAGAAGAGTGACTAAGACGCGCAGTGAGAACAACGGGCGAACACTTTTTTGTTGGGGTCCGCAGTTTGGAACGAACACCGTCAGTTCCGGCGAAAGACTGGCTTTGAACTAAATTGCGGAAGACTTGTTTTGAATTAGCCTGCCTAAGCCTCTAAGTCAACAAAACTGAGTTGTATCACCGCAAAACCGAAGTTAGACACAGACGCATAAAAGGAAGGGGGGAAATGATGTAGGCGGTTACGTTTGGACGTTTTGAAACAGTGATGCAAAAGCATTATTTAGAACGCTTGAAAAATGATTGGTTCGAATAGGCATGTTAGAACAAGTTAGTCCAGAAAGTGCTTCATATGCACTAATTATTGTGGAAAAACAACAGACAAATTCCAGGCGTCGGAGTTACTGAAACCCTCGTTATGGGATACAAATAGCCACAGCACGTTCATCGTTAGTACGGCAGTAGTGAGACAGAAGGCTGGGAAGATTACACTAGCTTCGGAAAACTGTATTGTTAAATATATTCTAACGTTTCCTGACTACCGTATTTTGCCCCTTTTGTGTTACCTTTGTTCGGTCTTTATTTCTTGTCGAATGTGCTAGACTATGCGCAATTTGATGTTCTGGCCTTTGAAATAAATAAATAAAACATCGTTAGTCATTCCACTCTGTAACGAAGGATGATCGCCGGAGTTTTTTACTACACGAAAAAGAAGGGACACTGAATTTAGGTGAAAGGTGTGAGCAAACTTTAGCTCGATTCAGCGTTGACGGCCATCATTTTTGAGAGAGGCCCATACTGTGTCAGTCGTTTTCTGCTGAGCATTCGCGACATAGCTGGGTTTGCCGCAAAGCGTTTTAGCCCACGCAGAACGAAAATGCACGGAACCGTAGCCCTTCACCTCCCGCATTCGGACCCCTTCATCCTGTTAGGTAAGTAGAATCAATGAACGAAACGCTTTCTTAACGCGTCCGAGGCCTTTACAGCGAAGGAGTCCAAGTCCCTGAGCAACTTTTGTTAAGCCGAACAAATATCTCGGTAGGTTTTATAATTGCACGGTCACCATCAAAACCATAGGCTGTTCGAAACAAACAAACAAAAAACCAAACAAACAAACAAACAAACAAACAAACAAACAACAACACAAACAAACACAAACAAACAACAACAAACAAACACACAACAACAAACAAACAAACACAACCAACAAACAGACAGACCACACAAACAAACGAACAAACAAACACACAAACAAACAAACAGACAGACAGCCAGACAGACAGAAACAAGCAACTGAATTGTCGTTGATACAATTACTTTACTTTCCTCGCAGTACGGACAATATGCGCAGAATTTCGGCGATCGACGCTGGCGGTATTATTTCTTTCCACATTGCATCGTGCACAGCCGAAAGTAGGTGGCCAGTCGGACACTCAGACGGGTTTCTCGCCCCACGCCTGGATGCAGTTCCTCCTTGGGTCGTTGCCCGGGTCCCGGCAGGTTTACACTTTATGTCCACGTCATTGCTTTCAGCTATGTGTCCTCAATTTGCCCATACCTGGGTAAGCGGCTGTCGGCAGAGTTCACAAATCCACCCAATGGTGTGTTTTCTTCCTGCAAAGGGTGCTTCTCCGTGAAAAGACTCTTTATGAGGAGTAGGCCGCTTTACAAACGAACGAACAATTGGGTTATGTACTTTCGCAAGTTCGCGCAGTGCGTTGCCCAAAACGCACAAGAAAAACAAATTACAAAAAAAAAAAACAGAATCCTCAAACGGATGAACGTTCTTGCGCGTCGTTTATTTCTCGTTAGGGAAACGGCTGGGTGCGTTGCTGTCGTATACGAAATTTGCACTTCGCGATAGATGTGCATGCTTTAGATAGCTTATTAATACGAAGTCCACGTGGACAGAAAAAAACTTCAAATTAATTAACCGACCTCTTAGTTAAACAGAAAGCACAGTACCAGTTTTGCCATTAGTGTGCAACAGGTCTCCCTTCTTGATTTTGTTCAGAATCTCTACTTTCGTCGGCAGTTCGAGGGTACGACATGACTTTCCCTGATAGTTAAGACTTATCGATAAATTCGAGGCCTTACGCATCCAGCACGCAAACTGCTCACACACAGCTGTGATCAACAACGAAGGTTAAGAACCTGAAAACAGAGAGATGCGCACGCTGGAGCGAGTCTCAGCTGACCTGCCGCGTTACGAATGGGCGCTGCCTCAGTGGCGATGGCGTCAACGTAGTGCAGAGCACGGCGGTGTTTTTGTGCGTAAAAATTTTGAATGTTATCTAATGATGACTGTCACCTCGATGTTTTTATTTGAAATAACCTCCAATCAACTGATATATTGAGTTTTATCTTCAAATTATTAAGCGCTTTCTCCCATTCAATTGCATATAAAATTGCCGGTACTGAAACATCATTTCCTGTTAACCGAAACTTTCACTTCAGCGACTTCAAATTGTCTAGGTTTTCCTTAGGGAGAGCAGAAAATTTGGGGCGGAATGTTCAACTAAAATTTTATTTCGTGCATCAATATAGCGGATAAGCGGTAGGGTACTTGCCGAACGGATCCGATCAAGAAAGGCATTTCTTAGCGAAATGAACACGTTTCTTTACTCACTTATCAGCGATATAGAAGAGACCCGACCTCTCCCAGGAAAATTACTGTACTGTATGCTCAGACATGGCCATAGAATTAATGCCTCTGGTAAAGGTAAGTTCGCGGATCAATTATATTAGGCTTAACCACACACCCGCAGACACGTAGCAGAAGCGGAGCAGTTTCCCCGCCTCTTGTTTGCGTAAGCGGGCAAGGCTGTGTGACAAACCGATACAAAACACAGTTCTCGGAAGGCCAAAAGTTTCAGGAAAAATTTTTACGAAGGGAAACACACGAGTGCCCGAAGCAAATAACACTCAACAAACGTATCTGCTATATGTTTAAGCACATCTTGAGCGCTTTTATTTTGTCCGCAACTAAAACCTGAAAAAGAAATAAAATTGAACCATTTATTTTGATTCACAGCAGATACGCAAAATTGTATGAGCGGACACATTACCGAAACCGATTTATAGCGGTACCGCTTGGCTTTCAAGGCTGTTCCGCTCCACCCATAAAGGTCGATTCTCGGCGTGTGTTTTGTAATTCCTTACTATGTGTAGCTCTTTACTGATATTTGTTTGTTTATTTGTGAGATTTAGTTGCAAGATTTAGTTCAATAGACTCCCTGATCAAAAGACTCCCTGAAGTTTCGGCGGTCTTTTCTCCCGAATCTTTACGGCTGCTATCAAATGAAATCTTTCATGTATACGTAAGCAGGTGTATGATTTCCCTCGGCTATTTTATAGCCCCATATTGACATCATGCGAATCGCTGATGTATCCAGATAGTATGAGTGCAATGTACTACATATCGGTCTTCAATAATTCATAAACTTCGTTTTGGTGTTCAGCTTGGCTCCGGTCCAATTTATTCGGTAGTGCTTTCTCTTGGACAATAACCGGTGTTCAAACATTACACAGATTTTTTTCTCTTCTGTTTAGTTTTTTTTGTTATGCTAGGGCTATACTTTCGCAGCATTCATACTGTAAGACAGGGCTATCAGTTCCCAGGTTTGATGACAAGTGTGCTGTTAAGTTTGAAGTACCTTGGCAACACTTAATAAGTAGCGTTATACAATCATTATTGAAACTGTTTTAGAGTGGGAACGCTTAAAGGGTGTTCACAAATCGGCTATCGCCTTACCTCTGTTTGAATCGACTTTAATGACGTGTGCTGCTCGAAATTCTGCGTGTTCCCTGTTTTCAGCGGACTAATTTCTTTTTATTTTTCTGAGTCTGTTTGCTGTTTGTTTTCGGCGTCGTAGATTGTTGCACGCGGTAAGCCTGCCAAGTATTGACTATTGAGCGGAAAGACAGTGTGTGTTACAGACGTTCTATCACGGCCCGATTGCTGAGGCCATTGATTTTGATGCTATGATCGAGTATACAGTAAAAAAAAATGCTATTTTTCTGCCGGAGGAGTGCGATCAGTCAAATCGTTATATCTCGCTGTGCGTGATCAATGTTTGCCATGAAGTACGTTCACATTTTTAAATAATATTTAATATACTCAGAACTCGCTAAAAGTTTTTTTGGTTGTCGCGTAAACAATGGTACACCCCAGGGTGCCATCCTATCCCCCTTGCTGTTTAAATTCTTTTTCATCGTCCACCTCCGCCCGTGGCCGCGTTGACAGGTTTTATGCGGATGACGTTGCCGTATCGGTCACTTATCGCTCAGTAGGAGACATGGAGAAGCAACGTACAATACGCGACCAACATTATCAAACGGTACGCAAGGTAGTGCGACCCAGCGTGTGCGCCGAAGGGACCTGGCTGCTGATCGACTCATCACCTAAGAAAACTTCCTCCAGAGCCGCCAACCATCTCCCCATGCGCAGTTGGTAACTACCAGGTTTTCCCAACGCCACAAGTCATGATTTTGGACATGCTTTCCCGAGTAGATCGCTCCAACACATCCACATTATCTGCAAGACCCTTGCCAAGACAACCAGGAGGCAAGAAGGGAATGTACCCCGGGTAGCCCAAAAATTAGGTGGTCGTCACCAGGGGCCCTACGCCGACCCCTGCGCTTTACTCTTAAGCCTAAGAAGAACAAGGGTGATTCCTTCATACACAAGACATAAAAACTAGTATTGGGGCTACCGATTAGCACCTTCACTCAAAAACTCCTAATCTTGGACTTTACAATACCGTGGATGAGCTCACCGAATCTCATCATCTGAATCATCTCCTACGCCTGAGCCCAACCTCCACTGGTTGAGCCGTTTCACCCAAACTAGGTTTGCGCTATCCGCTTCAACACCCTAGGCAGGTAAGATGCGGCTTCTGGTTAGGATTGACCCATTATTTGATGCGTCCCCACTGCAACGAAACATTTATCCGACACACCACCAGGCTCTCATAGAAGCTCGGCGACAGCCACCTATAAACAGTGAGGCGCATAACCCCACCGCGTGGTACAAAGACAGAGGCTCGCATCCTGAAGGAATATCCGGGATCACCATGATGGCTACTCGTCATGTCCTCCTCCCAAGCGCGACAATTCCCATAACCTATGGTCTCTACCCCAACAGGCTAAGTAAGCGGCCACCGCCTTTACATTGACTATATCCCCGCGGAAATCATACTCAAATATTCTCAGTAAAGGTGTACAAACCTCTCCTGCGGTTTCAGCCCATGAACCGGCCAAGAAAACCTTCAGCATCCCCCCACAGCACTCAGAACGATCATACGGGCGCCTATAAGAACTTGTTGCGCAACTTTTACGTGGTTGTCCATGCGGAAATAGAGAAGTACAAGAGTACGTTTTCACAACGCGTAGCCTGGAGTAGGAGATGACGGGTCTTGTGAAGCATTATGAATGAGAAGCTTGGTAATCGGAAGTCGGGGTGAGCAATGCACTTTGCTGCAAACATTTTGCTCTGGATTACTGACCCCCTTCTCCAGAAAGTAGTTATTTACTTTAGAATAACTAATAAAAGCAAAGTATCCCCTACAATCACTAGATGCTGCAGCGAAAAATCTCAGTCCGGGTGCAAAGGAAAAATTGCACCGAGAATGTGTATGTGCCGGACATCTTGGTTGTTTTTCACATTGTTGCCAGACTACGCCACGATATCGGGAGTTTCGAATATATTTCGAAATGCCGCATCTTTGAGGCTGCAGGCACCATCTATCCCATGATGTAAGGCTGTAACCCACCCCCTTCCCCAAGTTCCGGGAAAGCGCCTTGTCCAGGTCGAACCTATAGACGACCAGCTTTGGCTCGTGAAAATGAAGTGCCCAAATGTAGTGCTGATCCTGAGGTTTTCTTCTCTTTTTCCTTAGCATCGTGCTTCAAATCTGTCTTGCGTCGATCATCGGTCGCAGCTGCCTGGCGCCATTTCTTGCTATCGACTAGCACCACCTTTTCTACCACATCAACTCTCTTAGTGTATTTGTTACCTATGTGTTGTTCCCTATAATTACCGAGGTAGGATTACGTACAAGGGAACCTTTTTAGGGTGAAAAAAAATTTTATAATACTAATCATTCACACGCCACAGCCAGATTATATCTTGTCCCCTATACAATTTTGAACGGGTGCTTCAACAACTGCACGTAAGGGCAAGAATTTGTGAAGCCGGAATTATCATTCACTTATGTGCTATTCGAAGCGGTTACAAAGAAGCCCTTATGGTTTCGCAGGCGTATTCTCACGATCTAAGGTTTCCAGCTGTGTGCTGCGTGGGCGATGGCGTTTTTCTGCAAGGAAACAGTACAGCTCCCAGGGGGGCTGTGACTGAGAAGCAGAACGGATCAACGCCGGCAATTTGTTTTCGTCCAACTATTGATAAGTGCATCAAACCGAGTTTCCGTTCTGTTTTTCTGCTTTCCTTTCGTCATCCCTTCCGGAGCGGCGGCCTCGTTCGTGAAGCGCTATTACTGCGCTCGGCCTATCTCTGGCGGCGGTGATGGCCGCCGGATCTGGAGCCCAAGCCGACCGGCAGTGCGGCGGCCACCACCACGGCTGCGGCCCCAATTTGCTGGCCTGTCGGAGCCGGCCTTGTCAGCTCACGTAATTGGCCCACACAGTGGTAATCCGAGATAGCCTCCTACCCTCCCGACGAGCGCACTCTCACACTCCCACACGCACGCACACGCGCGGGCTGCGGCGCTCGCCACCTTCGCTTCTCCTCGGCCTAATGGCATGTCGCCCGCAACTGTTTCCCCTCCGCGCCGGCATATAAGAGGGCGCGGAGCTCTCTTTCTTCCGGACCTTATCCCTCTATTCGTCGCGTTTATCCATCTCTTTTCTTCTTCTCCTCTCGCGCCCTTAGAAACAAGCCGGGCGACGAACGAACCCCTCGTCTGGGCTAATGAAAGTTGTTCCTTGTTTCGTCTCCTGTCGCTCGCGTCCCGCTACGACCATACGGGGAGACGGCTGCAGCTGCTGCAACTGCAATCACAAGGTTCGTTCGTATATGGATCAGCGTATTCGCTTGAAGGTGCCGGCACCGCAGCCACCCGTTCCGAGCATATGGCAAACGTTTGGCGCATCCTCATTCGATGCTGCGAGCTACGCTGACAAAAAAGCCATGGTTGCAGTGATAACATCCAAAACCTATTTAATTGAAAGCGCGTCCGTCTGGACGACCTCAACTCGAGACGCCGAGGAACTCGCCATTGTCTTAGCCCTCATCCAATGCTCCAGCAAAGTCATCATCCCTGACTCTCAAGCATCCTGCCGCAGTTTCCATTCAAGGAGGGTGGCACCAACGACCCTACGAGTCATTCAATACTACCGTCCATCTCACCAAATGGCGATCGTTTGGACTCTGCCTCTGTAGCAGGCAACAAGTTCTCCCACTAACAGGCTCGCGAAGTGGTTTACCGAGCCCCCGAGGTCACCGCAGCTCTGACGCCACTTCTCACCTATCAGGACATTACTCAATTTTACCGGACTACCAGACAAACATTTCCGTGCCCTCACCCGTTACAGCTAGGTACACCCCAGCATATAATTCTGGAATGCGCTTACAACCCAGCCCTAGCATAGGTTCTCTTTACCCGTTCCTTTCCTGAGCTGTGGGAGACACTGTTGACCAGCTGTCAACCGGAGGACCAGACTCTCCTGGTGGCACGGGCCAATACGCCTAGGGCAACGCATGGATTTCAGGGCTACGGTTCCACTCTCACATTAGAGCTCACTAAAATGTTTTCGCTCTCCACTGTGTATATCTCGCATTGTCGGGCTAAACTGGTTTTTCTTTATTCTCCATAAGAATTTCCTCCGCCTTTGAAAGGTTGTTGTTAGCTGTATTTGTTATTTTTTCTGATTGACAGTTTTCAGACTTTTAATGTAAAAAATTGCCATTCGGTATTTGTTTTTGTGCTGAGCGGGATGGTAGCAGCTTCAAAGTTTCAGGTAATGCGTCCAACCATTGTACCGCAAAGCAACCGTCGGGGTACGCAATGATCTTCTAGGTGAAACTGGTATTACCGGTGACGCTACGGGGGCTAACGGACAGGCGACGGGAGAGGAGGGAGAGAGAGAGATGAGGAGAGAGCAGAACAGAGAGAGAAGAGAGAGGGAGAGAGAGAGAGAGAGAGAGAATAGAGGAGAGAGGGAGAGAGAGAGAGAGAGAGAGAGAGAGAGAGCAAGTTATTCCTAATGTCGCCTACCGGGCTTGCCAAAACACCACCGATATACAAACAAATAATGCTTCGGGTACTGAGCATTGCTTAGAATCGGCTGTAATGTGTTGTGTTCACTCGACACGAACGCTGTAACAACCAACGTTTCTATAATAGTAATGTTGGTAACAGCAGCAGCGAGCTCTCCCTCAGGCACTGCGCGTGCTGCGGAGAAGCCAACACAACACAACCCAACGTGTTACGTCGCGACCGAATCACCTTTGCTCGGGTACGCCCGGCGCGTGCCTCGTGAAAAATCACGGAGAAAAGAAAGCTTTCTGTTTTCTCCAATGAAAAAAAAAAAAAAATCTACCATTGCTCTTAACTCATACGACTTTTTTTTTTTTTTGCATGTGCATGCACTGGCCTGAAAACTTTGTGTCATGACATGTTTGATTGTTGGTTTTGTGGGTACTTCGGCTCGCCTTTTGGCGAGCCGGGCCAGTGCGTTATTGAACTCGACTTGAGAACGTTACTTGGCCGCTCAGGTCCCCCCACAAGGGTGCTGCTTCCCTTTTCTCCCACCCCCCACCTAGTGTGCTGTATTTCCGCTTTTCTCTTCTCGTCATGAGTTAAACATGTTAAGGTCGGCCTCTGGCTCTTCGTTGTCCGAACGGAGGTAACTTTATTTCGCAAACTAGGCTCCACCAACGCTACCTCAACGAGACGGACCGCACCAGTGCGCGTGGCTCGTAACGGCATCGAACACGGTGTTTTATATCGTTTGAAATATGCTATAAGGGCCTGGGTTCAGTAAAAGTTTACCAGTCCAGGCCTGCACATTTCCCTGAAATCATCCCAAAATAGTTCACCCCACTCTAGCGCCTGCGCCCCACTAATCTAGTAAATGTCTATAATTACTAGAAACACGTCCTGTTATCTAAACTTCAGGAGTCATCACCAATGCACAGCGTTTTTTTTTTTTTTTTGATTGGAAAACGTTTTTTGAGGATAAAAGTTGGTGGGTTTCTTAGTCCAGATAGCCGCGAGCTTGCGCAGCAGCTTGGGCGCGAGCAATGAGGCTTTCTTGGTCCTCGCACAGTGAGCTGGCCAGCGCGCGCTCCCACTGCTCAGGGAATGGGAAGGGAGGGGGTTTGGCGCGTAGGGGCATTCCCAGACCGAGTGGTAGGAGGTGGACAGGACGGAGCAAGAAGGGCAGTTGTAGGGGTAAGTGGAGGGAGAGATGTAGTGGAGTATCGAGGTGTTGTAGAATGTGTGGGTCTGTAGTCGACGCCAAATGCGAGCCGCCTCTGTGCTGAGGGATGGGTGAGGAGGAGAGTATTCAAGCCGTAGTTGGCGATAAGGATATAAGATTTCAGTGTATCGGGGAGAGACCAGGGGATAGATGGAGGGTTCGGAAAGGTTCTCTTCCGTCGACGAATTTATCTTCTAATAAAAAATGGTGTTACGACTTAGAATACAGTTTTTGAATGCGGGATTAACGATAGTACCTGTTGGGCGCTACAGTAACGCTCCTTGTCGGTGTAATACAAATAAAACATTTCAAATTAAAGTTAACGCCAGCCGCGTTACCATCCCGTTATGCAGACATGAATTGCTTAAGTCCCCTCGACAGAGGGTTCTGAAAGTCAGGCTTCCGAGAATCAGGTATTTCTTAGTAAACTTTTTATTCTTAAGCAGTTTTATTAAGAAATGCACACAAGAAAGCGACCGTAGTGTCTAATGAGCATTATCTACGGTTCTGAGACTGCCACACTACGGTTTATTTAACCCCATTTTTTTCTAGTCAGTCAGTTTTCAAAAACAAGCGTATGTGCTGGTAACTGAAGCAATACTGTTTTGGCACATTATGAGGTGGCATTTTCAATTTTTCTCGTAAAGGAAAGCCCGTTGTTATGCTTTTCCGGCCATTCAATAGACGCATTCTTTCACCTTTCTTCTGGGACAGACAGACAGACAGACAGACAGACAGACAGA
>JABSTR010000335.1:0-42270 GCA_013339765.2 Haemaphysalis longicornis
TCAGCCAGCGCAAGGCGGAGCAAGCATGCCGCAAGCCTGTGAAGACACCTCATTTTAGCAAGGACCACCCGCAAAAAAGCAAAAGGGTTTTGGGAGAGGTTGACAGCAACTATGTTTAAATCGTAAAAATAATCGTATCGTTCTGCTGCACAATAAAGAGAAAAACAACTGGTGAGATGTATGCCTTGCAGTGTCACGGCGATGTTCTTTGACTCTTGATTGTTAGGCACTCAACACGCAAACTAATTATCTCGGGTGCTAGAGAATAAATGTTCAAGACCATTCACTGTATGTAAATACATCACTTATTGCATTGGGTTGGCTTTGCAATAGCCTAGGCATCGGGTGATACCAAATTCATTTACTCACTCGTAGTATCAACATGAACACTTGAGGACGTGTTTATTGAAGTGACAGAATGAAGAAATATTCTGCATGGTGTTTTAGCCCACTGTGTTCCTCAAGTGTTATTCACATGAGGGACTCTGCTCATTTGAATGGACATTAAAGCCAGGTGAGACTGTGCACTTTTCAAAAACTGTTTTTGTGACGCTACTGCCACCTTCAACAAGATATGAATGAAGGTGGGACTTAGGGAATTGGCTATCACCATGTGAATGTCGCTTAAAACTGACATTATTCGTTGTGGCTGCGGTGTTTTGTTTATGCATTTGGGATATCTCCGCAAATAATCAGTTGAAAAATGTTAAGCTACCTTCGTGCAGCTGGACTAGTAGTACGGTTCAATAGGTGCTCCTTAATGGGGTACAAGTCTGCCTCACTTACTTCTGGCTGTTATCAACTTGCAGAATGTATTCACTTACTGCTGTTCACTGGGTCTGTATATTGTCGTGCTGAGTTTATGGTGTTTTGGGAACCTTGTTTTTTTCATTGATCAGATATTGTTGCCCTGTTTCTTTTCTTCTGGCAGATGCTGATTGAAAAACTTCTGCTCTACAGCTATAATCTTTGACGTTTTTTTTTATGTAATTCTTTTATCGTAGCCTACCATAACGCATGTGTTCACTACTTACAATAACTATTTCGTTGGTCCCGGCATAAGGCACCCTGTGTACACCGATATGCTGGTTGAGAAAATGGCTATGCAGGTAGGTAGCTACAACCTAAATCCTGGTACCAAATAATGGACCACCGATCTTGCATTGACCGATGAATACATTAATGCGACTGCTTATCCCTTCACTCATTACCATTTTAGTGGTGTGTATATTTGCTGCTCACCAGCCTTCAAACTTTTCAAACAACTACCGCAAAATAATTTCGCCCTATTAAGCAATCGTGTGCTTATGGGTTTAGTGTTACAGTGTATGACGATTGCGAGTGCTTCTTTTAGAGATGAGTGAAACAGAATTCTACACTTTGCTGGGGGCACAATACAATCCCACTTTGCACTCTCCAAATCTTTGTTCTGTCTGTTCAATATGCCTGTCTCCAAGCGCTGACACAGGAATCCACTAATGCAAACAGTTGCTGCAGCAACCCCTGCCAGTAGATGGGACAACACTGACCAATGTACACTGAAAGCAGCTTCATGGAATACCAAGCATGCATGCCGGTGATCGCCTCTTCAGGCATATATCCTCATCAGTACATATCTATGTAAACCATAGTTCATGGCCCTAAAGTACTGGTAGGTCCCCAACAGTCATTACCACGTTCTGTTTCAACAGGTAAAGCCTATATACAGTTGCTTATGTACATTTGTCCGTTCACGTATGGTGCGGCTTAACGAGATCCTACGGCAGTGAATTACAGATATATTGATTTCATTACATGGCTGTTACCTAAAGCTTCAAACACCACGCGTCAGGCACTGAAAGTATTCCACGTGCTTGCATGTTACGGGCGGTCACAGCAACTGTGCGTGCGCCTTGTTCACGCCGTCGAATGCACGCAGCTGATTAGCAACGAATGCGGGCTGTGTTGCGCTTGCGGGAACAGCCTTGCCGATGACCGTTGCACTGGCCGGATCGTTCTGTGCATGCGACCTATCCTCACTTTTTTCGCCGCTTTCTAAAATGATAAGGTGCTGACCCACCCTCTGGTAGACGCTCCCACAATATTGAAAAAAATCACCGGCTGTACACACATACTTACTGCTTGTAAAAGATTTTTTTTGGCTTCGGCGCTACCGCGCCCGTATTGTCATCGCAAGTGTCTTGTTGACCGGGACTAGAATGGGGCAGTATGCTTGTACTAGCCGGTGCGGAATCCTGAGTTTCCATTCGTTTTAAATGATGTATCACATGAAAGGTTCTAGACCACAATATACAAGGCGATTACACTGCTTCGCCTATTTATCTATTCCAGCTTTGCAGTTTTTGCCTATCGCAGCCACTGGAATCAGACGCAAACACCAATTGTGCCCCGGAAGGAGCCTCCCATGCTTTCGGCGCCGAAACCGAAACTGCAGGCGCGGAAAAGTACGAAGCCTAGTACATATAAGAACCGTCAAGCCTCAAGTTAAGCCAAGTTCGAAAATCACGAGTCTAGGTCACACGATCAGCTCTATGGAGGTTGAACGATTGCAGCGCCAGTGTCCCCTTTAGTTTAATGAAAATGAACCTCTAGGGACAGTTGCACTTGTTGCACGCCGAAGGTGAAGACCTGTGGATTGGTTTGGCTCATATGATCTGGCCTCATAGCCAGGTCGTTATTTGGTGGTCTCAAAACAACATATCTTTGCAAAACAACAAACTTTTCAACGGTTCAAACTGTAGCGTTAGTACACACTTTATGTATTTTGTGTAGTTTTTTTCTTAACGGGAGGAATTCATGCCCCACTTTGGGCATCGCGGGTATTTGCGCGGAGATGTTTGAGTAGCACCCCCTGGCTTAGGGACGCGCTACGCTGTCGTCTGCTACGTTCACGCCGCTAGTAGACCCGCGCCGCGGTCGTCCGTTTGTGATTGGCAGCAGTGCCTCTTCTACAAATCTCCGCCTTTGATGCTTTGGTGCTCTAAAAAGCGTGTTTGCAATCAGATTTTGAGAGCTCTCAATAATTTCAAGCTTTATCTCCCACAAGTGTACGGCACACGAAGACATAGAGAATCACTTTCATAGAGAATCGCTCAGACGATCGTGTGTACCTCATCCTATCCATCGTATTTGCGAGTTTCAGTGCTCAAAGCTCCTCGACAAGTATTGAAAATGCATAGGCTTCCCTTTAGTATTTCTGAGACGCTCTTATGAAGACTCAACATTCTAATGCTACGCATCAACCAGCGGGTCGCACAGCAGGAAATAAAACGGGTGTTTTCTATTTCTTTCGTTCTTGTTGACTTGTGTTAGATGACTTTTTTTCTGTGCCCAACGCAATCATTTTTCTGCATTGTCCCAAACGTTCTAGGAGGTATGGGGATGTTTGCGAGGCTCACAAAGTTTGTGTGAATGTACAATGCAATGAGTTTTGTGCTACAGCGCAGATAACGTTGTCCACAGTACTTGAAGGCGGCTTTCGTGCAAATAATTTGTATGGAACCATTGTTATTGTAACGAACTCAATCTGAGCCCCAACAGTTATCACATGATTACGGTGTTGAAAACTTGATATACTCGCTAATGAACCAAATAAATAGTATACATGTAAATTTTGAGTAAAACACAATTTGAAACACAATGAATATGTCCAGACAGCTCTTTATTATTTTCCAACCACATCAGTAGCAACGAACAAATCCTGGCCTACTCGGGATGACGTTCGGTGAATTGAATAATGAATCTTACTCTCTCGTCTTGGACTGAGGACAATGCCCTCTAACCAGCTCGATTTTACTGTTAAGGTTTTCTCCTCCTTTGGTCCTCCTCCTCTTGAGTGCAGTTTTACTATAACGCCTTACTGAATATTGGGAAAATATGGCAGTGGCAAATGTACCGAATATCCCTCCAAATCTGAACAAACATATTCTTACTGTAAGTTTGCTATACAGGTAACTCGTTTCGCTCAATAAGCCTGCATACTGGTTAGAAGCCTGGTATAAAACCAGCACGCGCTTATACACACAGCAGGTTATTTGGTAATCAACTTACATTATCTGTACCCCATTACCCCATAGTGCAAGTCGGCGCACTGTCACGCCGTGACAACATAAAGTGACTTGATACAATATACCCGCCGCGGTGGCTCAGTGGCTAAGGCGTTGCGGTGCTGAGCACAAGGTCGCGGGTTCGATTCCCGGCCGCGGCGGCCGCTTTTCTGATAGAGGCGAAAAGCAAAAAGGCCCGTGTGTACGAGATTTCGGCGCACGTTAAAGATCCCCAGGTGGTCAAAATTAATCCGGAGCCCTCCACTTCGACGCGCCTCATCGCCTGCGTTGCGTCGGTGCGTTAAACCCCCCTAATCAATCACAATCAATCAATCGACTTGATACAATAGTTTCTAGCGTTAGGCATGGTTGCCCAATCTGTTTTACCTTACATACGACTAGCTGGAATCCTAATGCCTTCTGCCAAAGCCAACAGCCCCGAAGGACTGGAATTTGTTTTGGTTTTCTATTTCCGCTGTTGTAAGTTGTCAGACTCCGGCTGTTACCTTTGTTCGAAAGACTGCTGAATACAGAGGCTGACGCCTAGCTCCGACTCTTCGCGCTCCATACAGAACCAGCTTCGCAGCAATGCATGGGCGATGCCGGCAATCTTTTTTCTGGAGCGGAAAAAGAAATACCTAAAATCACGCCTTGAGCCTGTTTACGCCATTTTATGTCTTTTGTTACGAAAAAAATTGCGCATACGTTAGATCTGCTGCGGACAAGCACAAAATGTCAACTGCGCGCAAAAAAACAGCAGAGAGAGAGCGAGTCCGAGTGAAGACTTCAAATGCGAGAACATCTAAGCAGACGTGACGGAGGCGCGCTCCGCTGAGTCGACCGTGGTCGCGTTCACCGTAAGTCATGAAGCAGACAGCGCTCATGGCTCTGAAACAAATAAAAAAACATTGTTGGCCGCGAACATCGAGCCTTAAATAAAATCTGTTCTTTATAAGACATTTTGCTGACTAAAATACAATAAAGATGATTTATCTGCTTAAATCTTGCATTACAAATTCGAGTAGCCCAACATCGCGAATTGCACGACCTTCAAACCACAGAATCAAAAGCGCGCAGGTTGTATTTTTGAGATCGTAAGACATTACGTGTGTATAAGTTTAAATTAATAATATAACGCATAAAGCTGACGTCTTAGGGCATAAGCCAATACTAGGAACGTCCATTTCCTATCCCAGTAGCTTATTAAGCCTCGTCGAACGATCCCGACTGCAGCACATGGTTTTTCTTTTGTCAGGGAAGTGCGACAAGTTTTCATTATCGGCTCCTTTCGCTTTAGAATTTGTGAAATACACGTGTATGGTGCTTAAGAATGTGGTATTTTTCTACTGACTATTAAGGCGCAAAAGAACAAAGGGTGTCAGACTTTTGCGAAGCACACATGAACACTCCTATTTTTTTTGGCAGCATAGACTATTTACTAAACCAGTGTGAAATAGCTGAGCCCAATGGGAGAGAGTGCATGCCGTCTTCAGATCACTTACCATAAAACGTTTCCGTCACCTCTTTAATAAGTGACCACTCCAGTTTGTGTCAGAAAAATATTTTAATATTGGAACCAAGCCTGAACAGTGGTGCACAGTTAGAAACTTTAACACTCACACGACACAATTCAAGGACAATGAGCTTTCCAGATTCGTGGTAATAATTGTGATGCTTCAAAAGTGGGATCGTAAAGCTGAGGAACTCAATTATTAACTCCAACAAATCATAAATGCTCTGAAGTTACAAAATCCTTAAGTAACTGCCAACCTTGAGGTCTGCACATTTTGCAATTCAGCGATGCCTTTTTCAAACAGGGTATTTTACCTGCCTTCGAGCACGTATGTTCGGCTGGGTGTTGCTAGAATTGCTTTCAAAACATGGCAAAGCGTCTTTTTTACAGAAAAACAGTGATGGACTATACGAATGCCTGTTCATATTTTTTACTAAAATTTCGGATCTTTTCGCGCGCAAGTAAGCGTGCATTTCGTGAAGAGCGCACTGGCTTCATACAGGATTTTGTGGGCTTCAGCCACGTCAGGGGCTCACAAAAAAGATAATACTGAGCGCAGACAATACACGCGCATGTGAGCCTGAATGACGGGAGGAGCGCCCGGCATCATCCAGGCTGGCACATGGGCTTACGCCATGGTAGGGGCCACTCAAAAAAGGAACGAAATTACCGAGTGTGCGTGAGCGTGCGCCTCGGGACGACCACCCGGCATAATCCAAATTGCCCTTATAGAATACTCTGCCCAGCGTTTGTGCCGGTATCTCTCGCGTGCTGTTCTACTCATCAGTTCCCCTACGCTCGCGCCGAAAGTAGGCAGCACCGAACAGCTCGCGCTGCAGATGCCGAGTTCGCGAACCCGGTAGCCGCCGTTTTGAGCACGTGCTATACGGTACACCTTGTAAAATATGTTTAACCCAACGGACGAAACCTTCCCGGCCGGCCACTCACGGAGAGCTTTCAGGAGCAAGTTAGGAAATTTATGTCAGGTGCAATAGCCGGGTCTCCGACGAAGGCAGAGAGAAAGAGAGAAAACCAATTTATTTTGCAAGCAAGTTCCGTAGGAACGCGTGGTGGCTTCCGGTCGAAGGCTGGCGGCGGCAGTGGGAGCTCGGTCAACCAGAAGTAGATCCACCCCCGGTTGCGAGCAGCCGAGCGCGTCCTCCCACTGCAAGACGCTGGAGATGGGGTGGAATGGGCTAAGCGGACAGACCCTCATGCCGTGGCTTAGTGCGTCCAGGGAGTCACAGAGGGAAACAGTTGAGCATTGGGAACTCAGAGGAGTAGGTCTTGTGGAGGAGGGATCGACTGGCGAGGGAGTTTGTCTGAAGGAGTAGCCATAGGCGCTTCTGAGCGTTGGTGAGGGATGCGTCGGCAAAGGGAAAACGGCGGCGGGAGAGGCGATAATGCTCCGTGGCTTCTTGATGTGAGAGCAGATGAACGCGTGCCGACCGAGCACTGTGTTAGAGAGCAGGAGCGAGCCCAGCATGGCTGTTAAATTCTCGTACTGCTTTGTGGGCCACCTCATTGCCTCCCCCCCCCACTGGTGGCCGGGGTCCAGGCGATGTCGAGTGATTGAGTATGGGGATTTTGGGGAATCTCGAGTGCGGTAGCCGAAACGCTACCACGAATGAAGTTTGAATGGCCGTCTTCGAATAAGTGATTTTAATGTGGGGTGGCAGCCTGGTGATGCGGGCCAGGGCTATTGCCGCCTCTTCCGCCGTTGCGGGGTAACATGTCCGTACGGTGAGAAAAGTGACCGGGGGAGAGCCCGCCAGAACTCCTGCTCCTGCAGCCTTTCACCATCGGTACAAGCTGGAGAATTATTTTTGTTAACATATGTGGCTGAACAGTGTCGCCAGCGATATGTCAGGTAAGCATTTGTATTTTCTGTACGAAGGTAGAACGACCAAGTAAAATGGTGGTTTCACTGAATAAAAACTCCTATGAGCATCAAATTTTGTTCAGGCATATGTTGAGTCTAATTTATTTATTATGTCCTCCGCAATTATATTTCCATAAAAGCAATATTGCTCGATTACAAAACTTGCACAAAACCCCTCGACACAAAACCCATACAAAACACATACAAAACCCCTCGGTAACTGCAAAACAGTACGCCTGCGGAGAGTTTGAAAGTAAAGTATAGCAGATATAGCTAAAGCAAGAGTAACTGCAATAGACATGTACTAAAAACGGACATACCAGCAACATCACAACCACGTCAGCAAAACATGTTTAAATATCGTCCACAAATGAAGCAGCAGCAACATCGAGAGTACGTCTTTAGCATAGTTGAAAGAACGTCCGACATTAAGGTACCACCAACGTTATCTCAGCATCTCAAAACTTCCATAAATATAGTGCACGTTGTAGAGATGTCTAATAGAGATACTGCTGGGACATTGACGTTCGGATCTTTTTCGGACGTCACGGAGATGTTAGTTTTTTGCTGGGATTTCTTAATTTATTCCATGCAATTTCCCTCATCGAGACGTTTAACTTGATACCCAGGAAGCCCTACTGGCGTCACTTTCACTTTTATGACTCACCACGACTATTTCATAACTATAAGCAGAAAAACGTTTTATTGACTCATTTATAGACGACCTTTTACTAACCATTTTCGAACCTTTATTTGGTTCTTGTTGCCTTTTTGTGAATCTTTTGTTCACTGACGTTTCGATTTACACGGTGCTGCGCGTTTATCCCTCCCCCTCTCTCTCTCTCTCTTCTAACTTTTTGTGATCCTTTTGTTCACAGATGTTTCGATTTACACGGTGCTGTGCGTCTCTCTCTTTCCAACCTTTTTTGAACCGTTTTTTGTTCTTCTTAACCTTTGGTATACTCTTTGTTCACAGATTTATTTAATTATCCCAGATTTATTTATTTATTTACCCAACAAGCCCTGGAAACGTCACTTTCAATTTATGACTCGACTATACCATGACTGTAACCAGGAAGCATTTTTAATTCACCTCACGTGATTCTGTTATTCGGGACCTTTAACTTGATACCTTGCAAGCCTTCGTGACATCAGTTTGATATTTAACACAATCTATGTCATAATGCGATCATTATTCAATCTTAAAAAGGCGTCGCCCAGTCAAATCAGTTGAAAATTCATATAAAACAGCGGAGGGGATAGCTGCAACCAGGCTCTTCCACCCCGGCGATCACCTCTTCTTTTTTGACCCTAGCAAATCAAGCCGTTAACAGAAGCAGGCGAACACCCAGCAAGCAAGCGCAGCCTTGTGCTGTCCATCCATCCTCTCCCACCTTCTTAGATGATCCATCAAGAGGAAAAGCTGAGATAACATTTTATTACCTCTCTAGTCAATTATCATTCACACTCCCAGCTGCAAAATCAGGCACCCCCCCTTCCCAACAACCATTCATGCGCATTGCCAATGCTGCCGCAGCCACGGGCGACTTCAATTGCGAGCCCAAAGCACACATAAAACTTAACAGCCGACAATTGCTGCCTCCTAAGCTACTCATCTGTACTCAGAACTCAAAATGGACTCAAAAGTCATATGTACTGAGAACCCAAAATGGGCTGCGACTCAAAATGTTTTCAAACTCAAAATGTACTCGGCACTCAAAATGTACACAAACTCAAACTGTACTCAAATCTCAAAATGTCTTCAAACTCAAAATGTACTCAGAAATCAAAATATACTCAAACTCAAAATGGACTCACAACTCACTCGACCTGAAGCATACTCAAACTCAGTCTGGCTCTAACTCACTCAAGCTTAAACTCACTATGCTACACTAGCCTCGCAATCACTCACACTGAAATTCACGCGTGACTTTGAGTCCAGTTAACTGAGTCTGAGTGAGTGGACTCATGAGTGAGTCCGCCTACCTCTGCTAAAACGACGACAGGAGACCACGACAGGCTAACCCTTAAGGGGCTTAGCCCTAAAAAGCTTACGAGGAAAGGGGCTCACAGATACCAGTGAGAGCCACAACGATCACAAAAAATTCCAGGCCATCTCGACTAACGTAACTCCCAGCGCGGCTGAGGAGGCGCAGGGACGGATTTGGCTCACGGAGCACAGTGCTGATTGCGCGGCGAATAGTTACGAGCCTTCTCCGCGCACCGGTGCCTGCTCACACAGGCGGGCGCGTCAGCGGTACGGCTTTGTCGTCTGCTTTGGCGACGGATATTTAGGGTCTGTTTTGGCACAGCTTCCCTTCCCTTGCCTGCTTCCTACTCAGAACTTGATTAACTTTTGCGACAGCACCTCCAGGGTAACCCCGACCCGACGGAATTAAGTGGCCGTACGGCAAAGATACGTTAAGAATTCATTTTCAGAGCGGAAAAACAAAATGTAGAGACCACATACAGACATCTGGCCGCTAGAGAAAAGCTACCTTTTGCACACTGCTTGCCACGAATGGGACTCCGTTTTCTAAATTCTTGAATACCAACTCGGTTATCTTTTAAGAGGTATTACAAAAGGCGAAAGAAGCAACTGGTTCTGATTAATAGTGGTTATAAAAGTTCCCTGAGCTTTCTCACATTTCGCAAACTTACTAAACTATTTAAATCGGTAGGCCTCAAATTAGAATCACTAAGCTCCCACGCCGAATTGTTTCGATGTCGGCGCCTGTGTTCGCGCGGTGGAGTAGTCCTGAGCTAGCACATTAGGATGGCTAGGTTCCGCTGTCTCACCCTTTGAAAGACGCTCCTTTCCGTTTCTTTCTGGGGACGAACGGCCCGCGCTACAGCGTCAGCGTCGGCCGTTCTAGCCCGGCCTTGGCCGACGCCGCCACCGCGAATTCCAGGTAACGGCTGGCAGAATCTCTGTTTCACTGCTTGTAGAGGCGCGAATGTGCATTGAATTGACGTCGCATTGGCAATTGCTTTGGGTGTCGCTTAAAGCTTTGCTTTCCAACCACCTCCACAGCGTGGGTTGGAGCCATTTTTTTAATACGCGTTACGAAGCGTTCAAGCGCGAGGCGTAAACGAGTCTCTTGGTGTTCTTTTATACAAGTTACATTATTGCGCGAGGTGTAAACGAGCGTCCCGGTGTTTTGGTACCTTGACTACATGACACGACGTTTACGACGTTGACATTAGATGCGAGACAACCCGAGCGCCTAAGGGGCTTCACCCCTCAAAAAGTGCCTCGACCTCGTTCGATGAGTCTCGGGAATGTGCGCCTACTTCTGTGGCATTCATGTGTGAGGTACGGGTGATGGGTGAATGCGTGGGGACTGAAAGACAAGAATATTTTCTGCAGCACTCTTCCGACAGTGCGACTTTGGGGGGACGTGCTGACTGCCATATTTTAACGTCACCTGGCTGCCGTTAGATGGACCGGTACCGGGAAAAGTTCATTGCATCTAGCCCCGAAGCGGTACACAACAAGTTCACCGCTTTACGGGAGACAAACGAAAAAAAATCACGCACATACTTTTTTGCCCTTTAAGATACGTAAGTTGTATTTCAAATGGACCTTGATGCAAAGTCTGTAACAGGACGCAGACGCATTTTTCTGCTTCAAACGATGGCTCGATCACGCACGATGTGACGGCTGTTATCATTGCCAGCCTTTTTCTCTGCCGTTAGTTTCTCGCTTCCCGCCCGGCGCACTCATGCCACTCTTATCAAGCGCGCAGCTTATAAAGGATAAGGCTGAAGTACTCGAAAAACAAGGACGCGCACACAGCACGAACGACGCGGCCCCGCGACGCACGTCGGTGAGCGACGTCACGGCCACGCGTGCCGCCTGGATTGGCTGCATGCCGTGTGCAGCCACCGGAAGGTGGTGCGGGCCCAGGGGACCCAGCGGACACATGGCGGGCCGTCCAGCTGTGCGGACCTTGCTGGGGCATCAGTGCCGGGAGTTTTGAACTCCTAATTACAGTTGTCACCTTGCACGCCGTCTCAAATAAGCGTTGCGCACTGGCGTGAAATTTGCTTGAATGTTTTCATCCATAACTAAATTCGGTCATTATGTCCCGTAACTGGCAAATTTTTACTTTCGTTCGAACCGAGGAACTGAGTACATTGCTTTATATGAATACATTCTGAGGGGCTGCGATTTGCTCGTTATATCCACTATTTCGTTGTAGCCCGTCTAATTGCAACGAGGCCAAGTTAAACTTACTTTGATTCTTCTCTTCAAGAAAGGGTTAAATTCAACACGATAAGCAAAAGCAGTCATGTCAGACTAAGTGCAGGTCTTGATTGATTGTACGATTTGACGCGCCGACGCACCGCAGGCAATGGCGGCGCGCCGTAGTGGATGGCTGCGGATTATTTTGACCACCTGGGGATCTTTAACGTGCGCCGAAATCTCTTACACACGGGCGTTTTCGCTTTTCACCTCGATCAGAAAAGTGCCTCCAGCGATTTACCTGATTTGTAAACAATTAAAGCTCTTGGAGGAAAGTGGAACCCAAGAAGCTTTATTAAAGAGCAGATTTGCACAGGACTCTTCCGGTGCATGCGAAGGAGCACAGCACTTGAACAACTTTGAAGGCGAGCCACCCCGCATTCTTTTTTCGCAATTTCCTATTACCAAAAGGCCAGCATCACTAAGGAAAACATCCAGTCCCTTGTCTAGAGCTTTCTGAAGGAGACACACTGTTTCCCCTTTTGGTGCTGACCCGCGAGTAGTTTTTAAGGTGTAACTGCGGCGTATCTACTGACGGCCTACCTCGCAAGCCTTGGTCTGCCCGTTTGCTAACTCACGCACTGAGGGTTCAGTCTCGCAGTTTGCTACAAGAACAGTTACTTATAAACCGATAGCAACAAAAACACTACCTTTTCCTTCAACATTTTGAGCAGACCACTTCGAATTGCGTCTTGGAGACAGCAATACGCGTTCAAAGTAGTGCAAAAAAAAACTGCGCCACTTAACTAGAAATGGGGCGCCGTAGCACTCTTATGCGTTTCCGCAAATCCGCTAGGTTTATGAACCAGATCGACATCTCCATGAACTTCCTTATTAAGCGCTGTACAATACAATATCTGGCAGAAACTATACGCATATTTCAGCACCCGTAGGGCAGTGCTTAAAGCTGTACATAATTACGTTTAGGGTGCTGCAGGTTTAAGCATTACGAATGTTCTTCACAAAAAAGTTAATTAATCTCATGCCTCGACTTGTACTACCGAAACGTGCGCGCCGGAACGTCTGCGTGTACCGAGAGGTTCGTTTAAAAAGACTTCCGAAAACGCCATGTAGCTACAGATTTTTTTATAAGGCTTGTTTAGATTGCTTTCCGTCTCGGAAGTTTTCTCACAAACCTTGGAAAAACAAGGAGGAGGAGGAATAACTAAATTGTATTCAAATGCACTGAAAGGTTGTCAACCTTAAAGCGACAGACAACAGATTTTCGACGAATTTAAATTTTTCTATCCAAAAAAGGTCGGGAATGGAGTAGAACAGATCTACAACGTCAATGTAAAAGGCAGAAAGCGGCTGCCATTCGGTTGACGTGTTACGTCTGTTTCACTAAATTCCGCAAAGCGTACTTTTTTGTTCTGTCCATAAAAGCGCACCGATGACTTTGGTCATGTGGATTTTCAAAATTCTACTGATCGTAATATTTACAATTCTATGGAATTAAAATTTTACCTGTCCTCTGTAACAGTTGATACACCCGTCTTTTAAAAGGAGGGGTTCGCAATGGCTCTTGCACTGTCCCAGTATTAGGTTATGCTTTTATCTTTTTGTGTCAAGCGTATGTACGCGTGCCTTGACAGAACTTCAGGTGCTAACATTCTAGGCATATTTAGGTATACAGATGATTACTTTGTTATATTTGAGGGTGTGCGGGCTTAAGACTCGCTAAAGCTCGTTAACCAACTTTCCACGCGTCTTTAATTCATGCGGCAAATAGCTCAAATTTACCTTTGAGTTACCTGAAAATTTTTGGCTACCGTTCCTCGACATAAGCGTCTTTTTTCGTGAGAGTTAGGTGTGCTGATGACAACATCCGGTCCAAAAAACACAGTTCTTAACTACGATTCGGCCCATTTCCAGAGTGCCAAAAGGCGTATCGCCAAAAAACGCATGCGCGCTAGTCTCGAAAAGTCCGGTGAACATCAAGTTTCGTGTAGCCTTCAGGTCGAAGCACAATGCCTCCGCAATGCTGGATCTCCCGCGGAATAGTTTGCATCCATCGCAGGAAGCCAGATTAAAGATGCAAATGCAGGGAGCTAGGCTAGCCTAAATCAACTGAACGCAAGAAAGCGCAGCCTGTGGTCTTGCCATAAATACACAACCTAGCTGTTCCACCACCTCAAGTAAGAAGCAGGAAGATGTTGTGTTATTAGGTTGTTTTATTGGCGCTAGGAATCTAGGTTGTTGTATTCGCGCGAGACGATCTTGCAGGTTTGTGACAAACTGCGAACAATGAAAGTGAAAAGGCTGGCTGCACAACAAAGCACGCTACACGCTTCGTGTAATGTAGTAAAGTCGGTTTGGTATAATTCAAATAGGTCGGGGAAAAGCTGCTTCTGACAGAAGGGACGCTCCTTTACTGGGCGATTAACTGAGCATCGCGCTGTCGCAAATTTATTGGTGAGGGGTGGACAATCGGCAGATCAATGCCGGCGGTGCTCCTGCATGCCTGACTTCAAGGGCGCACGCGTCCTGCGGAGCTATGGCACGCACCAGCAACGAAAATACTCGAGGCATTTTGTATTCACCGGGAAAATGAATGCGTGAGCACACCCTCTATTCTTTTGCGCACCTAAGAAAAAGACTGTCTACAGCTACAATCACATTCTGTGTGGAAGCTGCGCCAGCCGTTTCTTTTATAGCGCTTCTGCCGGACTGCCAGCCAGAGCCAGGGACTCCTGGACTAAGAAGTCTCCCCATTGCTCTGCCTGCACACACAGAGTCGGATTGGGCTTCAATAAAAGTTTTTATCCCCCGCGAAGTTATATGTATGTCACCTTTTTCGTCTATAAAGTATCAGTTAATGTCTAGTGCTCATCCTTTGTAGCTGTCTCTTCCTGTGCCCCGTCTTGTCGCGCTTTTTATCAAGTCGAAGTAGTTTCACCAAATAGTCCACATTTCTGCGTTGAAAAGGGTTCGCTCCGTGAACAATTTTATTGGAGCCAATTGGTGCTCAAGAAGTAGACGAAAGCGCGAAGAAGCCCTGAACAAAACAACAGACACACTCGAGCATCGTGGAATAAAATGCTGTGGCGTTTGCCCTGCGAGCCTGTATCTCTCAGCACTATTCTTACCGTAACCAGCAGCTTAGATAGAGAACACTGGCAATTAAAGGAGCACAGTATAGGCTAGTGACGACAGCGTAAAATGCACTCCCTATGAAACAAGATCGCCTGGCGCGGACAAGGGCCAGAAAATCAATACTAAAAAAACATCTAATGGTTTAAGGAGTCATGCAGATAGAATACAAGCGTGTTTTATATTCGAAACATTTCGTGCTTTATAGCTCCCCCTGTACTTTACCGGAGGCAAGCGATGCCGTATTCAATGAGAAATTAATCAGTATAGGTTAAACGTTGATTGTCTCGCCAAATCGTGTATTTTCGTGACGCCTGTCAAGAAGTAACAAGGGCGGGGGTTCAAACCAGTGCGTCATTAGTCTCGGACACGCGAGCCGCCGCTCTAGCCCGGCCGTGGCTCTGCACCTAAGCTGACCAACTCCCAGATGCCGCTACCAGGCAGAGCCGCGCACCGTTGTCCTCCATTGCATTAATTTTGACCGTATTTCTAGCAGGCTTGTTTTTGTTACGGCAGAAAGTAATCGTTTCGTGAAACACAGGGCATGCTCGACAAACAGCGTCAAATAAGACAACCTGGCTTATGCTGATCGGTCAATGTGGTGTAAGACAACTCTAATGCGGCCGACTGCTGAGCAGCTAAAACAAGCTTCGTGTGCACGCGAAATATTCTGCACAACGAATATTGTGAACACAAACCATGAACAAGGCAGCTTCGGCGGGAGAAAGGGACGCTTTGTTGTGAAGCATTGCATGGAGCATTGATTGTACTTGGAAAGATTGAGGTAGTCACCAGGATGTAAGACAAGAGTGGCTGGCAACTGAGAAGCGGGGTTGCCAGAGTGTCGAGGGACAGGGAGGCTCGAGCCGTCTTTGTCTTAAACGTATTTGGGAGCCATGTCGGAGGAAGCACGGGGCTGGCCGGAAGCTATTTGAAGGGCGCGCCGGTGCAGGCGAGCTGTATTAGGCTTAGCGGACGCGCCTGATTTCAGTACGCGCATAACAGTCCATCAGATGGTCGAAAGGTCACCAACATTGTTCGGGGCTTTCCGGAGATGTTCCTGGAGCATGAAACAACCTTGCACTGGTGTAGAAGAAATTTAACTGGGTTAAAGCCGCAAATAATGATGGAGGTGATGAGATGGCTCGCTGTCCGAGAGAACTTCTTCTTAAGACAATTGGAGATGAACGCATTTCCCAATTTGTTTCTCTTCGGCAAAACGTACCCAAACCGGAGTAAACACGTATATCCGTGGTGTGCCAACCCGCTCACACTATGCCACGTAACGGGAGAATGCACCAAACTCAACACCAATCATGCCACATCCCAGTGCAGCGCGGTGGGAGCAGGTGCTGTCCAGCTAGGAACGTGCTTCAAGAAAGCAACGAACAAAATAGAGTTTATGCAATTCATGTTGCAGGTATGGAGTGGTTCATAAAATGGCAAATTATAGACAATTCTGGACTAGAGCACTACATATAATTCTGAACCAATGGTTGTTATCGATGAGTGGAAATTATCTACGACTGGAGCTCCGAGCAAGCACAGCATTTTAGGCCGGCACGAATCTTGTCCATCGAAGATAGGGAACCCTCAAACTTCAAGAAAAAGTTCCGTTAGAAGGTCTTGGGAATCGAACCCTGCACCTGGAAATCAAACCTAGAACATCAGCTGTATTTAATATTCATGGCTGTAGTTCAATTATTTTATTCTGGTCCTTGTGCTGTGAAGAATGTTCGGAGTTGTATGTTAAGTTTAAACAAAGGGGTTTACAATGTGTATTGGCAGATATTCAGATTTCCAGCGTCTCTGTCATGATAGACCGTTGTAATTTGACAAAGTAGGGCACATTTTGAGAGTCTTTTCATGGAGCATACGTTTATTTATTTTCAACACTAATTCACACTTTGGATGTTTTTATTGTTCCAGCAACTGTGACAAGAGTTGGAGAACCTTCAAACAGTGACTGAAGGTGGTTCAGGTTCAAGAGATGCAGCAATAATTGCAAACACTTTGTGTAGCAGTAGAAATGGGTTATGTACACCACCCTTAAGAGTTGTTAGTACTTTAAGCACTGACAAGCACGTTGCTTCTGATTATACAGCTGCAAGAAGAATAGAAATGGTGGTTTACCTCGTTGTCTAACGATGTGTCATCAAGCATGTTATACTTAAAATGGTTGCTAATAGTCGTTACGAAGCAAGAAGACCTCAAAAAATGTTGGTAACGTCATCAAGTTTAACGTCAAATGTAGTCATGCGGGCAGAACAGCCCATGGAATAATGAGCGGGAAGTTTTTCTTTTTCCTTTGCTGCATTCTCCCGACAAGGCGCAAGCTCATACTGACCTGTTTGCTTCCCCACAAATAGTACCACTTAATGTACCGGGAAAGTATTTTTCTTTATGGGGAGATATTAACTGCGTAAAGTGTCAGTGGACAAGGCAGAGCACAGCCAGACACTCTCACCTTGTACGTTAATGTTTGTTTGTGGACGGTGATAGATTCCACGTGGAACCGGGACATTAGTGGGGTGCCGCCCCGCAACATATGGCGGCATGGCACCTGTCAAGCTCACCTGGACTACCTCTGCGTTACCAGGGACTTCTTGCAGTGGGTGGTTAGATACGTGTCGCACCGTCTTTTCTGACCATAGAATCTAGTGTGTTTCTGCATAATATTCCGCTTGGCTCCCGTGGAAAGCAAGACCAGCAATCGCCGGATAACGAATCCTGGCGCTGTTCACAAACTTCAACTCCTTGAAAAGGTGAACAAGACAATTGGAAACCTTCAAACCAACACTACTGAGGCGGCCGCATGAAAATATTTTAAGGCAAGAATTTAGCTTGAGGCCACAATGATAGGTAGGCGGGAGGCAGCCGAGCATAAGTTACAGGGCGTCGCCTCAATAATACAGATTGTCTTTTGAATAATACAAGATTCTGTAACCATCCCACTTAGTTTTATGTTTGCATTTCGCTCAGCTCTACATTGTTTAACCAGCCAAGTAAACAACCTTAATATTGTTCGAGAAAAAAAGTTGAATTCTGCCTGCATAAAGCAAACAGTGGGGGATACACACGTGGCAAGCTCGCTGTAGAGCCGACCGCTATTCAACTTTTTGTGGGCTCTTAAAAAAGTCGTTTGGTGCTTCGGAGCTGAAGACTGCAGCATGGTAAGCTTCACTCCATTTCCTCGATGCCAAAAGGTCATCATCTGCACTCCTAGAGGTGTCGTCGTCTTCTATCCCGAGGCTGATGATGATTGGCTCCACATGGTCACTGAAGACTCGCATCTCGGCACTTTTCCTCAGTGCCGATGACATGCTCAACAGCCTTCGCCGAATTGTTTGGAGAAACATTCTCAGCTGCTGTGATGAGAAGCTTCCGCACAGTTTCAATCTTGAAGACCGGTGTTCAGCCTAGCAACTTCACCTTTCATCTGTGCCCAGATCAGCTTGATTGGGTTAAACTCACAGTGGTATGGTGGCAACCTAAGAGCGGACGCAGCCAGCCTTTTCTGACGCGACATCAACTCTGAACTTCACAAATGGGTCTTTGACCGGCACCACCAGTTCAAGAAGCTGCGTGTTTGTAATCTTTGCATCACACAGGATACCTTTTGATGTCAGCCAGGCTAGTATGTCAGGCTTGCGTGAGGACATGGTCGGGACAGCGTCCAGGCAAATGGAGTGGTAGGACGCGTTGTCCATGATGACAACACTACCCTGGGGCAGCTTAGTGAGAACGGAATCAAACTAAGCCTCGGAATGCTCGCCGTACATTTCCTCCTGATAGTCTCCCGACTTCGTTCCTTGAAGACGGACAGACCGCTGTCGACAAAGCCGTCCTCGTTGCCGATGTGGGTGACTATCATCCGCGCTCCCCTTCCAGATGTCTGTTTGAGCCCAATTGTCAAACCACGCTTTAAAGCGTCCTAAGACGTTTTCACTGTCTCGTCCCTCCAAGCCTTCGTCACGTTGTGGCCAGCGTTTACCTAAGTTTAGTCTGTGTAGAACACCTTGCGGTGCTGCTGCCTGTACTCAGCGATCTGACGAAGCTAGCTCTGCCGCGAATCAGCACGTCCTGATGCTCGATCATAATCGAGTTTCGTTCTCGTTTCTCGAAGACGAAGCCGGTGTCACTCAGGAGGCGGCGGATGGTCTACGTTCGAAGGCTGGGGAGATGCTCACTCTTTCGAAATTCTGCCGCAATCTTCTGTGCAGTAGGAGGCTTCGTCGCGCCAGAAGAGATCGTGCACAATGTTTCTCAGCGCGCACAAGTGAAGCCGTCATACATCGCAGTGCGACGTCTGCGGTTTCTCCTTCCGAGCCTTTTTCCGCTGAAGATGTTGTCAGCCTCCCGTGCGTCGCCTTCGCTTAGGATTTGATGTCGAAAATCTTCTGGAAACTAACACCGGTGTACTAACTTGTCCTGCGGCAAGTTTCATTCACGCCAACGTGTGGGTGCTTCTTTCGCAGCTTTCATTGTAGACATTAAAAACTGTCTGCTGAACGTGGCGAACAAGAACAATGCCGCTGCAGTTCTTCCTGTACAGATGCTTCGGCGTTGATGGCGTGTGGGGGAGGTGAACTCGCCCCAGACCGCAAACACAACGAAGAATCTGCAGTCGAAGAAACAGTAACAAAGTGCGTCTGCAGGTGGCACTGAATAGTCATGCTCCCCCAAAAAATCGACCTCGTACGAGACGTCCATGTTTGGAATAAGATGGTGGAAAATGTAGGGACAAAAACAAATGTGCGAAGCCAAAAAGCTTACTATACGTTAATACTTCATAATTTCGAAGCTAGTGAATAATGCATACGTGTGTAAAATACACAAGTAAGCCATAAAAAGTAAACTGAAATTTGTTATTTTTTCTAATAGGTTCTGTTTTGTCATTTTTGCACCTGGTTGGGACTAGGAATGGCAATTTTTATAATATTTTACGTTTTGATACACGTTAGTTCTGGTAATGTACCTCCCATTGAAATTTTAAAATCCCAAGAAATTAGGTGCCTTGTTCGTTTTCGGCGGGTTCTTTTTCTGTGCTTCCAAAAATATTCGCAGTAACGCAATCTTTGAGCAGAGCGGACGAACAGCCGGTTGCGGTGATAAGCGGAAGGTGCCGTTCTCCAGTGGTAACCGAGTGTAGTGTCTATGCGAGCCGCGGATCGTCTGCTTGAGGCCGCCATGGGGGCGGATTGCCCGATAGACGTGGATTTTCGAACTTGGCTTGACCCAGCCTTCGTCTTGACTTGACGCAAAATGCTTTTTTTCCTAAAAAGAAAAGCTATAACTAATGTTTATTAGTTATAAATTATTAGTCGTGCTAAACAACTAGTACTCTATGTAAATTTTAAATTGAGATTTAGAAGTATTTTTTATAAGACGGGACCATGATTTGTAAACTGTGTAGTCCGCTGAGTTTAGCAAAGCCGGCAATGGCGCAGAAAGCCCTTTTTTCGTTTTTTTTTTTTGTTTTGCGTGCGATTCGGCTAAATGGCGTACGGCTTTAAAAAGGCCGCTCTACCGCGTTTAATCTCGTCCTTGGAGACTACTAGTAGAGGAGCGACGCGTCGTATAACCCCAAGTAAGTATACACGGTTGTTGTTCATTTCCTACTAACAAGTGTAAATGTTGTCGCCTTACCCGGCGTGCGGTCGGCGTGCTGAGAACATCGTGAAAGGACGCTGGAGCTGATCGTTTAATTTGAATCTCGAACATACTTTGAATCTCGATTTCGAATATATTCGCCACCGCTGTTTGTCGCTAAAACTTCCACCATGTTTTATTGACCGGATGTTTATTCGGCTTCTTAATTTGTTTATTGCACTATTCATGTATTCTTGTATGTATGTGTTAAAGCACAGTAGAGCCCTTTCTGTGAGCAAATGTTAATTTTATATGTTCACAGCGACAGGCGTACGAAGCAGGGTATCTTATCAGACAACACAGCAAAAAAATTATTCTTGCTTCATTCATGGTAACCTTCCAGAAGACGGCCTCTTTTTGCTAAGGGAGGCAGGCAGGTAGGTCGTTAAAACTGGAGCAGTGGGCTGCAATTTGCGGGAGTTCTTATTTTGGCCACAATTCCCGTGTAGAATGTTTTCATTGGATGACCAATAACGCGGACTGATATACCTAAGCGCCATGGGTGTACAGAGGTAAAAACTGTTCACAACAACGCGCGAATGTGTGGCCTTCGATACGTGCAGCACAGCCTGCTGATAGCACCAGCGTGACCAGCGAGATGAGGAACGGCAATGCGACGGCTTGGTATGGGAAATCTATTGCCGATGACTGCTTGTTTTGGGGGGAGAGATTCGACACCAACAGTCCCTCAGCATGACCACCACCAAATCGCCTATATTAAACATTATCTTACGCTGATAACTAGCGCGGTCTTGTTTTCGTCTTTGGTATGGTTTCGATATCAAAAAGTGGAATGTGAGTCAAGCACAGCCATTCTAACGTTAGATTGTGACAAGAAAGGAGCATTGACACAGAAATTGCCTAAAGACGTTTATATTGGCGCGGTGAAATTTTACCACGCATGCACAGGCACATAAAGCGTGGTGAGGTCGTGGTGAGGGACTTTCGACGTCGAACCTCTCCCCCAAACCGAAGAAGCATCAGCCACAGCTTTCGCATGCGAAGCCGCCGCAGCGTCATCTCGCTGGTAACGCCGTGGCTATCAGCAGGCTGCGCTGCACGTATCGAAGGCCACGCGTTCGAGCGTTGTTGTTAACAGTGTTGACCTCTGTACATTGCACGCCCACAACACTGCTGTTCTGCGATAACTCTCATCACCTGCTTCAACACCCTTCCAACGAGGTCTCACGGCCAGATGTAGCCAGGTAACGCGTGTGAAGTTGAAGGCTCACTATTTTTTTTAGTTCCACCCATACAAGCGTGGCGAAACGAAGGAACCGTTCGAAATTACGTGCGATGGTGTCAAACAGTGTACATGTTGCTGATCAGGCGGTGACTTCCCTAATAGCAACTAAAGAGTGCCTCTGCGGTGCCGTTCCATAATATGCAAGCTGTCTTCATGCAGTTGTTGTTCCGAAGCTGTTCCGGAATGGGTTCAAAACATGTATCCATTTCGTGTGGTGCTTGTTTAGTCTAGACTGATCCAAGTGATACAGTCATGTCTTGTTAAAGCACGACCTTTGAAAGCATTGTTGGGTTCCTTTGAGTTCAGTGTATGTGTCTTTTGTTTGGTTTATGTAAAGACTTCAACATCACATGGCAGCAAGCAGCTGATCGTAATTCTGCGTTTTTGCGAAAACGCCACAGCCATTTAATATCTTATTTTCCTGGAGCACATTGTGTAGGCAAGAATGTTAGTGCGCTGGATTTTAAGAGAGCATAATAGTGCTCTAACAGCTGTACAAAAGCTTTGCAAAGCCTAAAGCAATGACTTTCATTTTGCTGGGGGTACCAGCTGTGTCAACAGTGCAAGGAGCAGACCAGCAGGTAATACAAGAAGCTGCACGAGGCATGCAACCACTTTCCTAGTCATTGGATTGATGATCAGCAGCGCAAGGCGGAGCAAGCATGCCGCAAGCCTGTGAAAAAAACATCAATTCTATCAAGGACAACACGCAAAAAGCAAAAGAGTTTTGGGAGAGGTTGACGGCAACTATGTTTAAATCGTAAAAATAATCGTATCGTTCAGTTGCACAATAACGAGAAAAACCACTGGTGAGGAGAACGCCTTGCAGTGTCATGGCATATGATCTTTGAATCTTGATTGTTAGGCACTCAATATGCAAAATAATTATCTCAGGTGCTAGAGAATTAGATGTTCAAGACCATTCACTGTATGTAAATACATCACTTATAAGCAGTGGCTTGACTTTGCAATAGCCTATGCATCGGGTGATATCAACTTCATTTAGCCACTCGTAGTATCAACATGAAGACTTGAGGACGTGTTTATTGAAGTGACAGAATAAATAAATATTCTTCGTGGTGTTTTAGCCCACTGTGTTTCATAAGTGTTATTCACATGAGTGACTCTGCTTATTTGAATCGACATTAAACCAGGTTCGACGGTGCGCTTTTCGAAAACTGTTTTTGTGACACCACTGCCACCTCCAACAAGATATGAATGAAGGCAGGACGTAGGGAATAGGCTTTCACCATGTGAATGTCGCTTATAACTGACCTTATGCGTGTGTCTGCGGTGTTTGTTTTATGCATTTGGGATATCTCTGCAAATAATGAATTGAAAAATGTTAAGCTACCTTGTGCAGCTGGACTGGTAGTACGGTTCAATAGATGCTCATCAACGGGGTACAAGTCTGCCTCACTCACTTCTGGCTGTTATCAAGTTGCAGATTGTATCCACGTACTGCTGTTCACTGGGTCTGTATATGGTCGTGCTGATTTTATGGTGTTTTGAGAACCTTGTTTTCTCCATTGATCAGATATTGTTGCCCTGTTTCTTTTCTGCTGCCAGTTGCTGATTAAAAAACTTCTGCTCTACAGCTATAATCTTTGACGGTTTTTTTATGTAATCCTTTAATCGTAGCCTACCATAACGCATGTGTTCACCACTTACAATATCTATTTCGTTGGTCCCGGCATAAGGAACCCTGTCTACACCGATATGCTGGTTGAGAAAATGGCTATGCAGGTACGTAGCTACAAACTAAATCCTGGTACCAAAATATGGACCGCCGCTCTTGCATTGACCGATAAATACAATATTGCCACTGCTTATGCCTTCACTCATTACCATTTTGTAGTGTGTATATTTGCTGCTCACCAGCCTTCAAACTTTTGAAACAACTACCGCAAAATAATTTGGCGCTATTGGGCAATCGTGTGCTTATGTTATTAGTGTTACAGTGGATGACGGTTTCGAGTGCTTCTTTTAGAGATGAGGGAAACAGAAATCTTCACTTTGCTGGGGGCACAATACATTCCCACTTTGCACTCTCCAAATCTTTGTTGTGTCTGTTCAATATGCCTGTCTCCAAGCGCTGAGACAGGAATCCACTAATGCAAACAGTTGCTGCAGCAACCCCTGCCAGTAGATGGGACAACACTGACCAATGTACACTGAAAGCAGCTTCATGTAATACCAAGCATGCATGCCGGTGATCCCCTCTTCAGGCATATCGCTTGATCAGTACATATCTATGTAAACCATAGTTCATGGCCCAAAAGTACTGGTAGGTCCCCAACAATCATTACCACGTTCTGTTTCAACAGGTAAAGCCTATACACAGTTGCTTATGTACATTTGTCCGTCCATGTATGGTGCGGCCTAACGAGATCCTACTGCAGTGAATTACAGATATATTTATTTCATTACATTGCTGTTACCTTAAGCTTCAAACACCACGCGTCAAACACTGAAAGTATTCCACGTGTTTGCATGTTACAAGCGGTCACAGCAATTGTGCGTGCGCCCTGTTCACGCCGCCGAAAGCACGCAGCTGATTAGCCACGAATTCGGGCTGTGTTGTGCTTGCGGGAACAGCCTAGCAGACGACAGTTGCACTGGCGGGATCGTCCTGTGCATGCTACCTATCCTAACTTTTTTCGCCGCTTTCTACAATGATAAGGTGCTGATTCACCCGCTGGTATACGCTCCCACAATATTGAAAAAAATCACTGGCTGGACACACATACACACTGCTTGTAAAAGCTTTTTATTTGGCTCCGGCGCTACCGCGCTCGTATTGTCATCGCAAGTGTCTTGATGAACGGGACTAGGATGGAACAGTATGCTCGTACTAGCCGGTGCGGAATCCTGAGTTTCCATCCATTTTAAATGATGTATCACATGAAGGGTTCTAGAGCACAATATACAAGGCGATTACATTGCTTCGCGTATTTATCTATTCCAGCCGTGCAGTTTTTGCCTATCGCAACCCCTGGAATCAGACGCAAACACCAATTGTGCCTCGGAACGAGCCTCCCATGCGTTCCGCGCCGAAACCGAAACTGCAGGCGCGGAAAAGTACGAAGCCTAGTACATATAAGAACCGTCAAGCCTCAAGTTAAGCCAAGTTCGAAAATCACGATTCTAGGTCATACGATCAGCTCTCTGGAGGTTGAACGCTTGCAGCGCCAGTGTCCCTTTATTTTTAATTAAAATGAACCTCTAAGGACAGTTGCACTTGTTGCACGCCGAAAGTGAAGACCACTGGATTGGTTTGGCTGATATGATCTGGCCTCATAGCCAGGACGTTATTTTGTGGTCTCGAAACAACATATCTTTTCAAAACAACAAACTTTCAACGGTTCAAACTGTAGCGTTAGTACACACCTTGTGTATTTTGTGTAGTTTTTATCTTAACAGGAGGAATTCATGCCCCACTTTGGGCATTGCGGGTATTGGCGCTGAGATGTTTGAGTAGCACCCCCGGGCTTAGCGAATCGCTACGCTGTCGTCTGCTACGTTCACGCCGCTACTACACCCGCGCCGCGGTCGTCCGGTTTTGACTGGCAGCAGTGCATCTTCTAGAAATGTCCGGCTTTTATGCTTTGGTGCTTTAAGAAGTGTGTTTTCAATCAGATTTTGACAGCTCTGAATAATTTCGAGCTTTATCTTCCACAGGTTTACGGCACACGAGGACATAGAGAATCACTTTCATAGAGAATTGCTCAGACGATCGTGTGAACCTCGTCCTATCCATCGTATTTGCGAGTTTCAGTTCTCAGAGCACCTCGATAAGTATTGAAAATGCATAGGCTTCCCTTTACTATTTCTTGGATGCTCTTATGAAGTCTCAACAGTCGAATGCTACGCATACAGCAGCGGGTCGCCCAGCAGGAAATAAAACGGGTGTTTTCTAATTCTTTCGTTGTTGTTGACTGTTGTTAGATGATTTTTTTTTCTGTGCCCATCGCAATCATTTTTCTGCATTGTCTCAAACGTTCTAGGAGGTATGGGGATGTTTGCGAGGCTCACAAAGTTCGTGTGAATATGCAATGCAATGAGATGTGTGCTACAGCGCAGATAACGTTGTCCACAGTACTTGAAGGCGGCTTTCGTGCACATAATTTCTATCGAATCATTGTTATCGTAACGAACTCAATCTCAACCCGAAGAGTTATGACATGATTACGGTGTTGAAGACTTGATATACTTGCTTACGAACCCAATAAATAGTATACATGTCAATTTTCAGTAAAACACAATTCCAAACCAATGAATATGTCCAGACAGCTCTTTATTATTTTCCAACCCCATCAGTAGCAACGAACAAATCCTGGCCTACTCGGGATGACGTTCGGTGAATTGAAGAATGAATCTTACTCTCTTGTCTTGGACTGAGGAGCCTGCCCACTAACCAGCTCGATTTTACTGTTAAGGTTTTCTCCTTCTTCTGGTCTTCCTCCTCTTGAGTGCAGTTTTACTATAACGCCTTACTGAATATTGGGAAGATATGGTGGTGGCAAATGTACCGAAATATCCCTCCAAATCTGAACACACATAGTCTTACTGTATGTTTGCTATGTAGGCAACTATTTCGCTCAATAAGCCTGCATACTGGTTAGAAGCACGCGCCTATACACACAACAGGTTATTTGGAAATCAACTGACAATATTTGTGCCCCATTGCCCCATAGTGCATGCCGGAGCACTTTCACGCCGAGACCACATAAAGTGACTTGATACAATAGTTTCTAGCGTTAGGCTTGGTTCCCAATTGGTTTTACCTTAGATACGACTACCTGGAATCGTAATGCCTTCTGCCAAAGCCAACAGCCCCGAAGGACTGGAATTTGTTGTGGTTTTCTATTTCCGCTGTTGTCGGTTGTCAGACTCCGGCTGTTACCTTTGTTCGAAAGACTGCTGAATACAGAGGCTGACGCCTAGCTCCGACTCTTCGCGCTCCATACAGAACCTGCTTCGCAGCAATGCATGGGCGATGCCGGCAATTTTTTTCTGGAGCGGAATAAAAAAAATACTTAAAATCACGCCTTGAGCTTGTTTACGCGATTTCAGGTCTTATATTACAAAAAAAAGTTGCGCTTACGTGAGATCTGGTGCCGACAAGCACAAAATGTCAACCGCTGTTGCGTCTTGTAGCGAGTTGTAGCGACCGCAGTCTGCTGGTAGCGGGGCCGGTCGCCGTCGCTTCGTCGAGCCAGGACTAGGGGAGAGCTTAGAGCAAACTCAACGGGTTTATTTACATTTTTACTGTGAGTTGTCGAGATGAAGACAGAAGACAGATCTTGGCGGGCCGCAGCACGCCCTTTTTGTTGACCCCCGATCCCTAGTTCCCTGTTTGGGGATCCCCATACAAAACAATGCGGACCAATGGTGTGAGTGTAAGTTCCTCGCTGTGAAGCACCGCCCTCTGGTAGGGACACGCCTTTCAGGTATGTCGACAGATGCACGGCACACACACACACACACCCTTGCCACTCGTCAGGAGCATCTAGTCGGTGTTGCTGTAGTAGAAGGGAAGAACGGAAGACGCGCGAGCGCCTCGTATCTTTTTGGTGTCCGCCGCGCGCTGCGTTCCCACGGTGGGGTTCTCACACGTACTTCCCAGGGAGCTAACAAGGTTCGTGGAATCACTCCGGGAAGGGTTAATGGCTTGACCATTGCCACTGCCTTCTTCGCTGTGCTGCCGCCGCCACTGGGTCCCATTGTCCGTCGTCGCCGTCTGGGCTTTCACGCGCACACGCGTTCAGTGTTGCTCAGGCCGGGGGACGAGCGGCGGCTCCTTAATTCCCTTTTGGGCAACAACACTACACACCGCTCAAAAGCCGCTGTCAATCAGTGGCCGCCGCCGCGTTGTCGGCCTCCTTTCGTTTCCGTCGACAAGCGGTGGGGAGGTCGACCGGCGGGTGACTGACCCGCGCAAACATGGCGCCGGTGAGTCATAACAGCTCCTCCGCCGACGGGAAGATCTCGGACGTCGTGTAGTATCAGCTGCTCGACGGGAGAGATCACAGTAGCAGCATTCTTCCAGCACCATTGAAACCACAAAGACCAACCTCCCGAACCTGCAAGAGCCGGCAATGAGTTTTCGGCAACCAGGCTGCTCTTTCAAAGGTGCTACAATGCACCTACGCTTTTCAATTTTTTTTTCATATGGCAACCACACCAATACTCTTGCTCACAGCTAAAAGCTTAGACTGAGTTACTCACAACACTACTCAAAACCATTACTGAAAACGTTCCTCAACTGAAAACAAAAGAACGCGAAAGAAAAGCTAGAAGGCTCTGCTTAATGTGTCAACATTGGCATTGGCAGAACCCTTCTTATACTTCACAGTGAAGTTAAGCTCCTGAAGCGCAAGGCTCCAGCGTAGTAGTCGCGGATTCTTTCCCGACATTTGCGACAGCCATGTCAGCGGGCAGTGGTCAGTGACGAAGACGAAAGAAGTTCCGTAAAGGTAGCAGGCCAATTTTTGGGTGGCCCACACAATGCAGGCACATTCTTTTTCTGACGCACTGTAGGCCTCCTCGCGAACTGAGAGTTTCCTGCTGGCGTACAGCACTGGGTGCTCGTTCCCGTTCTCATCCTCCTGGCAGAGTATTACTCCTAAGCCCCTATTGCTGGCATCGCACTGCACAATAAAGGGACGATCATAGTTCGGTGCATGCAGTACGGGTGAGCTAACAAGAGCCGCTTTGAGGCCTTGGAAGGCACCCTCCATTTCGGGCTCCAAACTACCTTTTCTGGGGCCTTCTTGCGCAGTGCATCCGTTAACGGAGCGGCTACTTCCGAGTACTGAGGAATGTAGCGCTGATAATACCCGTCAGTCCCAAAAAGGAGCGGATAGCAGTCTTGGTTTCTGGCTGCGGGAATTCGCTAACCGCCTCTACTTTCAACTCGTCAGGTCGCCTCCTGCCCTGCCCTACCACGTGCCCTAGGTACCGTACTTCGGCGCGAGCTAGCTGGCACTTAGCCGGCTTCGCTGTCAGTCCAGCGTGCGTCAAACGTCTAAGGACATCGCTAAGATGGCACAGGTGGTCTTCCCATGTATTGGAGTAAATAGCAATGTCGTCTAAGTAGGGAACAGCGTACCCTTCAGCCCCCTGCAGAACTCGGTTCATTAGCCTTGAAAAGCAAAATGGGGCGTTCTTAAGACCAAAACTCAAAACTAGGGGCCGGAATGTGCCCGTCGGTGCCACAAAGGCTGCATACTCACTAGCTCGTTCAGACATTAGAACTTGCCTCTTACTAAGTCCAAAGACGGGACGTATTTTGCGGCACTCACTTTTTCGACCAGCTCCTCCACGTTGGGTATAGGATAGGTCTGGTCCTTCGTTATCGCGTTAAGTTTGCGGTAATCCACGCAAGGTCGTGGATCCTTGCCAGGAACCTCTACTAGTATCATGGGGGACGTGCAGGTGCTTTCGCATGGTTCAATAAGCTAAGCTCCAGCATTCGATCTACTTCTTTTTTCACGATCTCCTGCTGCCGCGGGGCTAACCTGCACGGCCTCGACTTCACGGTGGTGTCAGAGGTTAGTTCAATGTCATGAGTGATAACCGTAGTTCGCCCTGCCCTTTCCGAGAAAACTGTGATGTGTTCTGACAACAAGTTACGTAAGTCGACTTGCTGCGTCTCAGTCAAGCCCTCAGTGGTGCCACGGCTTTCATGACGTCGGTAACCTCCATTGATCTTCCAACCTCAACCAAGCCTGGAATTTCAGGCGTTAGCTCCTCCGGGCTATTAAGAGCCAAGTTCACCTTCTGCACTTCTCCCACATAGCGCTTCATTAGATTGTGGTGATAAATGACAACCTCTCGGCGCCTTCCTTTCCGTTCCAGTGCATAATTTGTGTCCGAGAGCTTTTTCACAACCCGAAAGGGCCCTTCCCATTGAACCTCCAGCTTTTGCTCGCGAGGGGCGCAAGACCATCACCTGATCCCCTTCCTGATAAGCTCTCAGTTTCGCGTTTCGATCGTAGTAGCTCTTGGCTCTACTTTGCGCCTCTCTCATGTTCGCCTCAGCAATGTCGCGAGCGCAACGCAACCTTTCCAACAATTCGAGAATGTACTCGACCACCGTAGGGTCGGTACCTTTCGACTCCCAGGTTTCGCGCAAAAGTCGCAGTGGAGACCTGAGCGTCCTTCCGTAAACCAGCTCCGCGGGGCTGAAACCCGTCGCTTCATGAGTGACCGATCTCAGCGCAAACAGCATTGCTGAGAGACAGGCATCCCACTGACCCTTCTTTTCAAAGATAAGGGCTCGCAGGATTCGCTTCATCACGGAATGACACCGCTCTACACTGTTGGACTGTGGGTGGTAAAGAGCTGTGGATTATTTTCATTCCACACTTCTCGAGGAAGCCCGTAGTCAGAACGCTGGTGAATACTGAACCCTGGTCGCACTGTATCTCCTGAGGAAAGCCCACTCTCGAAAAAATAGACAGTAGTGCGTTGACTACTTCTACTGAGCTTTGCTCCTTCATTGGGATCGCCTCTGGAAATTTGGTTGCTGGACAAACGGCGGTAAGCAAATACCGGTAGCCTGACTTTGTCGCTGGGAGTGGTCCCACAACGTCTATTACCAGCCGGCGAAAGGGCTCCGAAATGAGCGGAACAAGCTTAAGTGGTGCCTTTACCTTCTCGTGCGGTTTTCCCACTCTCTGACAGGTGTCACACGCTCTTACGTGGTTCTCAACTTCTTTGAAGCATCCTGGCCAATAAAACTCCGTTAGGAGCCTATCTTTGGTCTTCCGAGCTCCTAAATGCCCCGACCAACCAACTCCGTGACAGAGATCAACAATGTCATGCCGATACTTAGCCGGCACTACAATCTGGTCAAACGTGCGACCTTTTGCATTCCGGTAGTGGCGGTACAAGATGCCATTTTTGACGGGAAAACTGACATTCTTCCTCGCTCGCCACCCTTCCCTGACGGTGTTCCAAATCTCCTTAAGGCTGGGATCGCTGTTTTGCTGCTCGATGAGCTCGTCTCTGGTCACTTTCCCCAGTACATTGCCTAGCGATTTTGATACAGGCAACACGAGCAGCCCCTCTTCCGTTTCCCATTCAGCTATATCAGCGCTAGTCTCCTCCTCTGATCCCTCTCTCTCTTTTTCAGCAGGTGACGGGATAGTAGGCTCCGCTGTGCTGACTCCAGCTGGTGTTGCTGTACTTCCGGTGAAACTCGGTTCTTTCCGCTCTAGTTCGGCTGCTGGCGTGCTGCTCTAGCTCTAGTCAAGGCTTGGACTGTTCCCTCCTGAAAACTTTTCCCTTGTTCTCTAAGCAGACGGTCGGTCTGATTCGAGAACAAGTAGGAGTACTGCGAGGGCAGCTTGTCTGACACCGCCGCTTCCGTCTACTTCTCCGAACGGCCCAGTGATGACTACTCGAGCTACCGGGAGACAAATGCTTCCCTCTTGCAAAACCGGTTTAATCCATGCGCACTTGCCGTTGTAATCTGCTTGTGCCACATAGTCTGGGTGCACCAGATCAATGGTTGCCCCACTGTCTCGTAAGACGCGGCATGGCTTTCCATTCACTGTTAGGTTAAAAAGGTACGGACTAAGTAGCTCCTCGCTAGTAGCAGAGTCACAAGTATACGAAAGGGCTGGCCTGGGCCTACGACAGCCTATGGCAATGTGACCGACCTCCTTGCATTTGTAGCAGGTAGGTGGTTGCCTAGCGTCAAAAGGACTCTTTTTGGAAGAAGTCTCCGAAGCCTTTCCCTCCTGTTTGTTTTGCGATACTTGACTACTTTCAGCGAAGTCCGCCTTTTTCTGTGCCGTCATACCTGCGCCAGCCCCCTGCTTCGCCGTCCAAGGTTTTCCTTTATCTCCCACTTTTGCTGGAGGAACCTCGTCCCTTTCTCCCCGGCGTGACGCGTACTCATCAGCCAAGTCGGCAGCTGCCTGCACTGTTACTACTCCGGCCCTATCTTGGATCCAGAGCTTCATTGGCTCGGAAAGCTTAGAAAAAAACTGTTCGAGAGCCACTACTTCAAGAGCCTTTTCGAAGTTCCCAAAAGCGCTGGCTCCCTTCATCCATTCTACCAAGTTGACCTTCAACTCGTAGGCAAACTCAGAATACGTGTTGCCCTGCTTCTTCTTTGTGCCATTAGCTCGAAGCCCGCTGCATCCCTTCTACCGTTAAGCAACTCGTAGGTCGAATACGTGCTCTTGTCGATTGCGAAACCGCTGCCGGAACGCATCTGACGAAAGTCGGAAACTCTTTAGAAGGCTATCCTTCACTTTGTCGTCGTTGTCGCATCCTCCACCGGAAGCCGCGCGATCACATCCGCTGCTTCACATGGCAGCAAACTTAACAAATTTCGAGCCCATGTGCTACGGCCAAGCTTCGCTTTTTCACAGGTTCTCTCGAAGTTCACAAGAAAGAGGCCCACATCTTGCCCTACTTTGAAGGGTTGCATTAGCTTAGATAAATCACAAAGATTTTGTCTGCCTGCTACCTCCACTCCTTGAATCTCAGCCATCTTCCTCGCTTCCACTTCCAGGCGCAGCTGTTCACTTCCAGTTCTTTTTGCTTTAGCTGGCACTCCTGTTGCTTTAGCTGGCACTCCTGTGCCCGCTTTTGCTCGCGCTCCTGTTCCTGTTGCTTTTGAATCTCGTTCCACGTTTCTTTGATATCTTCACTGGTGAGATTCAAGCCCTCGATAGCGCGAACAATTTCGTCCTTCTTCATCCCCGAATCTACTTCTGCTCCCCTCCTCCCCCAGAATCAGCAGCTGATTCTTCAACAAACGCTTCCAATCCATGACAGAGAACTAGTGTGGTGCGGCTCACTCTCTACCCAGAAGTTCCGGAAACAACTGCTTCTGTGGTAGCCTCTACAGCGAAAAGATTGCAATTCTATCTTATCAGCCTGGCAACTAAAAAACCAAAGCCAGCACTCACCAGTTCACAGCTGTCAGTCTCCGTGATCTCGGCGTGTTGATCATTCTCCGTCCTCCAGGCTCAGATCCAACCGCTTGCCATCCAGTTGTTGCGTCGTTGTAGCGAGTTGTAGCGACGCAGTCTGCTGGTAGCGGGGCCGGTCGCCGTCGCTTCGTCGAGCCAGGACTAGGGGAGAGCTTAGAGCAAACTCAACGGGTTTATTTACATTTTTACAGTGAGTTGTCGAGATGAAGACAGAAGACAGATCTTGGCGGGGCGCAGCACGCCCTTTTTGTTGACCCCCGATCCCTAGTTCCCTAGGTTGGGGATCCCCATACAAAACATGCGGACCAATTGTGAGGTCTAAGTTCCTCGCTGTGAAGCACCGCCCTCGGGTAGGGACACGCCTTTCAGGTATGTCGACAGATGCACGGCACACACACACACACACACACACACAACCCTTGCCACTCGTCAGGAGCATCTAGTCGTGTTGCTGTAAGTAGAAGGAAGAACGGAAGACGCGCGAGCGCCTCGTATCTTTTTGGTGTCCGCCGCGCGCTGCGTTCCCACGGGGGGGTTCTCACACATACTTCCCAGGGAGCTAACAAGGTTCGCGGAATCACTCCGGGAAGAGTACTGCCTTCTTCGCTGTGCTGCCGCCGCCACTGGGTCCCATTGTCCGGTCGTCGCCGTCTGGGCTTTCACGCGCACACGCGTTCAGTTGCTTAGGCCGGGGGAAGAGCGGCGGCTCCTTAATCCCTTTTGGGCAACAACACTAAACACCGCTCAAAAGCCGCTGTCAATCAGTGGCCGCCGCCGCGTCTTGTCGGCCTCCTTTCGTTTCCGTCGACAAGCGGGGGAGGTCGACCGGCGGGTGACTGACCCGCACAAACATGGCGCCGATGAGTCATAACACGAGCCAGGACTAGGGTAGAGCTTAGAGCAAACTCAACGGGTTTATTTACATTTTTACAGTGAGTTGTCGAGATGAAGACAGATCTTCGGAGAGCCGCAGCACGCCCTTTTTGTTGACCCCCGATCCCTAGTTCCCTAGGTTAGGGATCCCCATACAAAACAATGCGGACCAATGGTGATGTGTAAGTTCCTCGCTGTGAAGCACCGCTCGGGTAGGGACACGCCTTTCAGGTATGTCGGAGATGCACCGCACACACACACACACACACACCCTTGTCACTCGTCAGAGCCGCAGTAGAGGGAAGAACGGAAGACGCGCGGGCGCCGCGTATCCTTTTGGTGTCCGCCGCGCGCTGCATTCCCACGGTGGGGTTCTTCTCGCACGTACTTCCCAGGGAGCCTAACAGCACAGATTATCAAGGTTCGTGGAATCACTCCGGGAAGAGTTAATGGCTTGACCATTGCCACTGCCTTCTTCGCTGTGCTCCCGCCGCCACTGGGGTCCCATTGTCCGGTCGTCGCCGTCTGAGCTTTCACGCGCACACGCGTTCAGTTGCTTAGGCAGGGGGAAGAGCGGCGGCTCCTTAATCCCTTTGGGGCAACAACACTCAACCCCGCTCAAAACCCGCTGTCAATCAGTGGCGCCGCCGCGGCTTGTCGGCCTCCTTTCGTTTCCGTCGACAAGCGGTGGGGTGGTCGACCGGCGGGCCACTGACCCGCGCAAACGTGGCGCCAGTGAGCCATAACAACACACACACATGCCACACGCATACACGCACACACACATACTGCGCACAAGCACGGGCACACGCACACTAACGCACACACAGACACCACACACGCACACAGACGCAAAAACACACGCACATACGCAAACATGCACACACACGCACGCACGCACACACAAGCGCGCTTACACGCACGCACACGGCCGCACGCACACACGCACACACAGACACACACACACGCGCCCACGCACACACATGCACACGCACACGCACGCACACGCACGCGCACGCACACACGCGCGCACCACGCGCCCACACGCATGCACACACAAACAGAACACACAGACTCGCGCACACGCACACGCACACAGACACACGCACACCCACACATGCACACGTACACGCACACCCACACACATGCACACAAACACAAACACACATACGCGCTCACGTACACGCACACTCACACACACGCACACGAACACAAACACATACTCACACACACGCACACTCACACACACGCACACAAACACTCACACACACACGCATGCACCCACACACATATGCATATGTACGCATGTAAACACACGCACGGCCAAACGCAGACAAGCACACATATGCACGCTCACGCACACGCACAAACTCACGGACACACACACACACACATAGACACGCACGCGCACTCATGCACCCTGTACACGCATACGCACTCACGCGCACACACGCACACATACACCCACGTACGCGCACACGAACACGCAAACACGCACGCACACACACACATGCACACGCACATACACATACGTGCGCACGTACACATACACACGCTATCGCAAGCACACGCGCCCACTTACACGACACACGCGCCCACTTACACGACAAACGCGCACGACAGACACACGCCACACACATAATCGCACATGCACACACGCGCGCCCACGTATACGTACACACACACACGTACGCACACGGACACGCACATACGCACGCACTCGCGCACGCACGCACACGCACACACATACACACGTACACACGCCCGCACGCACACACCCACACGCACAGGTACACACGCAAACGCACGCCGGCATACACCCACACACATATACACGCACGCACACACACGCACGCACACGCGCACAGACACGCACGCCCAAGTACACACGCACCCGCAAACGCACACGCCTGGACACGCGCACACACCTCACGCACGCACACGCACACACACATGCACGCACGCGCATACGCCACGCACGCACATGCACACGCACAGGCACACTCACACACGCACGCACAACACAGGCACACACGCGCAAACTCACACACAGACGTACACGTACACCCGCATGACGCACACACCATGCATACACACACGCACACCACACTGCGCACACGCACACAAACCAACACGCACACCCACGCGCACACACACACGCACACACATACACGCACACGCACGCCCGCACGCACACACACGCACACACACACACAAACACATGCACACACACGTACAAGGACACCACGTACACTCACGCATGGGCACACGCGCACACACACGGACGCACACGAACACACGCCAACGCACGCGGCCGCACGCACACGCACACAGGACCACAGAGACACGCACACACACGAACACGCCCACACACGCACACAAGCACACAGACACAAAGAGGCACACGCACGCGCGCACACACACACGTATACACACGCACACGCACAGGCACACCAACGCCCACCCACACACGACGGACATACACACGCACGCACACACACACACTCACACACACTCGCGCACACACGACATACGCACACACACGCGCACACACATGCACATAATACGCATGCACGCACGCACGCACACGCACACACGCAGCACATGCACAGGACGCACGACGCGCACACACACCCCAACGCACTTACGTGTGCACGTACACGGACACGCACGCACACACACACAATCAGGCAACACACGCACACGCACACAGGTACTCACACATACACGCACACAGGCACCCACTCACACACATACACACGCACACGCACAGCACACCAAGCCCACCACACACGAACGGACATACACACGCACGCACACACACACAAACACACACTCGCGCACGCACCGCACATACACACACGCGCACACACATGCACATACATACGCACATGCACGCACGCACGCACACGCACACACGCACGCATCATGCACACGGACGCGCGCACGCACACACCCCCACGCACTTACGTGTGCACGTACACGGACACGCACACGCACAACACACAAAGGCAAACACACGCACACGCACACAGGTACTCACACATACACGCACACAGGCACCCACTCACACACACACGTACGCACACACTAACACTCACGCACGCACGAACACACACACACGCACATACGTCCCCGCACGGGGCACACACACGGTGTTGACGGTGTTGGCGACGGTGTTGGCGACACCGCGTCGTACCCCGAGCCCCCATACTCTTGCTGTAATCTACCGTGGCTACGAGTTCCAAGGTGAAGGGCAGAAACTACAAAAGGTGGCCTTCGGAGCCCAGGTCAAGCTCCGGCGGATGGGCTCAGTAAATTTGGTCCTGCAGTTCGTTTCCCCGAAGTCCGGTGTCGATCAGGAACCGAATCGCCCGGGCTCCGGTTGATTTGGCAGGAGGCTGGCAGGGCGATGGTGTTGAAGTTCTAGGAGATGGCGGTCGAATTGACGAACTCGAGGCGATGAGGTTGATTAAGTGAAACGATGAGTTTATATAGAGCTATTTGCAGTAGGAAACTGGGTACATGAGTGTGTGAGTGTGCGTGCGCGAAAGAAAAACTTCAAACATCAGCTAGACGCTAGCTCCAAGTGCGCACAAATCACTTGAGCTTCTCAACTTCGTCTATCTCTCCTATTCTCGAAGCGTACACTTGGCATCTTACTTCAGTACATTTCTAGTACCAGCGCTGTGCGTCGTCCACTCTTCCTTTTTGTCCCTGTGTTCCTTGCGCTGTTTTTCACCATGAATCTTAATCTGCACCAACTGGCCCAACTTGCCATCTTACTTCACTACATTTCTAGTACCAGCGCTGTGCGTCGTCCACTCTTCCTTTTTGTCCCTGTGTTCCTTGCGCTGTTTTTCACCATGAATCTTAATCGGCACCAACGAGCCGAACTTGCCATCTTACTTCAGTAAATTTCTAGTACCAGCGCTGTGCGTCGTCTACTCTTCCTTTTTGTCCCTGTGTTCCTTGCGCTGTTTTTCACCATGAGATCACCAAGGCTTACCGCCTGGCTGGACGGGTCATGCCACCCCCGCACCACGGCCTGAGCCGGGAGGAGGCAGTTCTACTACGACAGCTCCAGACCGGGTCCATCCTCGCTCCGGCAACGCTGCACAGGTTTCATCCAGAACTTTATTTGACGGACGTGTGTAAAGTGTGTGGTGTGGGTCTGGCAGACCAGTGGCACATATTCTGGGACTGTGCCCGGTTCGCAAATGAAGCTCAATCAAGAACTTATCCGCCGCAGCTCCAGGGCGCTGCACACAGTAGCGACAAGGACACTCAACTCTGGGCCGTCCAGCAAGTCCGGGGTGCGCTCGAAAAGCACACACTAGGCGACCCGGCGACGGGAAGCGTTGTCACTGCGCCTAGTAACGGCAATCCTAGGACGACGCCAGGCCCGCGTCGCGGCGCTTAGTCGTTTTGCAGGCACAAATAAAGTTTTTCCTAACCCTAAACCTAACTACCACCAGCTTTCTCCATAAAATCGGCCATTATTTTACACTGTCGAAAAAACACCATTTTTTTTAGGCGCGCCCTGAAACTTTTCAGAACTAACGCCCACTTACTTGCATACAACGTAATAGTCCGACGAGAATCGGAATATTTCCTTGTAATTCAGGATCCTTAGGCGCCAACACACATAGCAGACTGGAAAACGCACAAAAAAGGGCTGCGCGCTACTTATTTAACACTTTTGGGCGCACTGCTGTTAGCGCGCTTTTAAGAAGAGCCGAGTTAACGTTGCTGGCACAAAGGAATGTCTTATATCGACTGAAGATTTTCTACCAAATAGCAAAATAAAATAATATTGGAGATGTGATTTTATTTCAAGCGGGGTACGCGACTAGCCAAGGACACAAACTCACACCGCATGGTGCACGTACTATTGAGTAGTCCCTCTTTCTCGGAACCATTTCCGAATGGTTTAAACTGCAGAATACACACGTTCTTCAGCCATCCTGAAGTTCGAACGCGTACCACGCGTGCCTTATATAACAAATATTCTGTTGTTCCTTATTGTTTTTGTTGGATATTTTTTGTCTTCTACGCGAGCAAAAACGGAAACGATTGACCTGTGTTGCATTGTACAAATATTCTGAACTTTCTACGTTCTGTTTATGCGTAGTAATTCACCTGCTGAAATCTCTAGCAAGTGTTGCAAAATAAATAAATAAATAAATAAATAAATAAATAAATAAATAAATAAATAAATCTACGTTCGCTTTATCAGCGATTCCTCAGAGTCATTTAAGCGTTTCAAATCTGGGGATTCACTTTGGAACAAGTCTTCCGAGCTGGGAGCCGAAAGGTCAAGAACGATTTTTTTGTACCTTTCGGCGTCTCTTTTTTGTCTCTAATGTAGCTTTCCGGTCAGACGGGACTCCGTCGTACTCTCGACTTCATAACAGGAGCACACATATTAAGTCGGTTTTTGAATGTAATTGGTATAAGGAAAGACGGGAGCGGTCCAATCAGTCATATGTTTTCTGAACATCGACGTGATGCATATCTTGTAGAAATGCTTGTCTGCCCACGTGCAGATGGGCGTTCCAAACATTACGAACTTGGTTACCGACAAGGCCTGGACAACGGCGGCTGAGTGGGCGGGATCTTTGTACTCGTCCTGCGTACGGTTCGCCAGACGGGCTGAGCGTGAACTCGGAGCCATCCGGGAGTTCATGACATCATTGGAGCTCGACCTGGCCAGCGTGCTCACGGATGCGGACCAAGATCCGATCGACCGAATGCTCCAGCTGTCGCTTGTCTACGACGTGCCCGTTATCGTCTCGCTGGCTATCGAGGAACTCGTGCTTCTTGAGAGAAGACCCGTCCTTCAGGTGCGGAAGTCTATAAACAAAACAATTACGTGTCTTGTAAAGGTGCATTTGTGTGTACTAACGTCTATCTACAGAAAATACCTCAGAAGTTATGAACCTGCAATGAGCAATGACAACTTGTAATCAGTGTTCGATATGCGAAGCAGAATAGATTTTGGGTGAGTGGTAGCCTAATCGGAAGCTTCATTCTGACTTTCCCTCTTTGTGTACAACAACGATACAAGGTGATACACAGGAATGAGGTACAACGCTGATACAGAGGAAAGTGACCCTGTCGGTGTTTAATTTGGCTCAGCTCGGTCCGCGAATAACATACACGTTCTTCAAAAAAGTAATCAATAATATTGCAAGTATTATCAGAAGTAATATAAAGGCAGTGTTTAGGAATGAAACGACGCAGATGGTTTTGAGTTTATTTATTCTCAAAGATATTGGCGATTGCAAATTGATGAAAATATGATTACGATTTTTTAAACGCAAGCATTTGCGAGCTAAGTCCCTCCTGGCCATACGTCCTTTCGGAACACGTGCTGCCATAAGCTTCGGAGGTATACATGGGATGCTATGAAGTGGCTAATTGAAAGCCTAGATCGTTTTGATGTACGGCCGCTCATATTGCACCTCAAAGATGTCTTATCAGCAATTCGTTTGTGTGCAGTAAGGGGGGGCATGCACAGCCGTGAGGCCCACCTATCATTACTGGGTCCTTGCAAGGTTGCCTTTCGAACACTGGGTATAGGCATTCAAGTATCTCCTGTGCATGCGGCGATAATCATTACGCTCTATCGGATTGTGCGTAGGAGCGTAAGATTATTCTTAAGGTCTTGAAAGCATATTTTGCACTGAAGTATCTATTTCACTGAGTTACTTCAACCACCTTGTTTATGTCAACTGCAACAACCATATAGTGATGGCAGAAACTAAATTCGTGTACTTATTTATTCATTTTGTTTGATTGCTTGTTTAGTTTTTAAGGAGCTGTGTCACCAGCGCTATTTCCGTGTGAGCACAGAGGGTGAAGTCAGCACTGGTCACCCGCCTTGAGAGGGCACGTGCCACAAGATGTTTCCATCTTGTGGCACGTAACGTTAACATAATCGCAGTTAAGAGGCAGCAATAAACGGAAGCCACTTCGCGAACGCTGAGAACGAAGACAAAAAATGCGTCCAAATCTACCCTGTGAAGGTGGTTGAAAAGCGAAGCTCGAAGCGACACCCACAACGATCACCCATGCGACGTCGTTTGAATTCGCACACGTGGCTCTAGGAAGAGTGAAACCAGAGACAAGTGAAATGCCCTTAACCGCACTCTTTATTACGTCAAAGAGATATTCTTTACAAAGTTTAAATCATTGCATGGTCCACAAATATGTGGTTGATTGAGTTGTATTTGTGAAGCCCATGAGTGGAAGCTCTTATTTTTGCGAAATATAAGCAGGCTGAAACTGGGCGTTAGACGATCTCACTTCTCCGTCTCTGCCGCCACCGATGGAGGCGACGAGATCGGTGGAAGAGACGGAGGAGACGTGAGATGCCATGCATTGGTGAGAGCGTCTTTAATTTTTACTAACTCCTAGCGCATCCGCAAGGCCCGCACGGGGAGTGGACAGCGTGCGAGAGGTCGCGTGACGCTATTACGTGGCATTTTAGCGAAAAAACAGAGGGTAATCCCGCTGATGTGCTCAATGAGTGCACCGTCTGTCTCTCCCATCTCCGCGTGGGCTCCTAGGTCAATCAGTAAGACAACGGGCTCTTGCTCCGTTCCTCTATTCGCTCCAGGTTCGCTTCTTGGCGGTGCCAGTACCATCTTTTATTTGTTCGCGGGAGTTCTCTGTTGACACCGACGGTCGCGACAGAACCCTTGGGGGGTAGAGGTAACAAGCTTCACTTTGCAAGGCGCTACTCGCTTTTGCTCTTGGTAGACATGACAGCGCGAACTTGGTGCGCCTGAGCTGGGGGTCTGGTCTTCCAGTCTGGGAATAAACCATCTATTTATTTCTTTATTTATTTCAATACCTTCAGGGCCCATCAGGCGTTACAGATGGGAGTGGTTCTTTAAATTTGACAATAAAAATCTATTAGATACATGGAAAATCGGACATACAATGGCAGCAATACATACCAAAAATCAAACATACATACATACAAAAAAATAAAACACCTTAGAGATAGTGCTACAATATTATACAATATTATACAGTATTCAAAAATACGATCATTCAGGTCGATATAAATTTTCGACAGCGGTTTTAAAAGCGAGGGTATTAGCAAGGGCCGTTTTTACAAGAAAAGAGTGGTAGAATGAATTCGTGTGGGCAAAAGGGATGTTAACTTTTACGCGCAGATAAGTGTGCAGGTGCGGAAAGGAGTGCGTGTTTAAGACTCGGGTTGTGATAATAAATTTTTTGAAATAAACTGATGCGAGACAATTTCCTACGTAATGAAAGAAGAGGCAAGTTTAGAGAAAGCTTCATTGAGGATACGCTGGCAGTACGATGATAGACAGATAGTATGAAGCGCGCGCTGCGATTCTGAACTGATTCAAAGGTGTTTGAAAGATGATCGAGGCCGAGATGCCAAACCGAGGAAGCGTACTCGAGTTGGACCGCACAAGGGTCTTAAATAGGAGAAGCTTTAGCAACGAAGGTGCCATCTAAAAATTGCTGCGTAGATAGCCGAGGATGCGGTTAGCGTTGTTAGATATGTAATCGATGTGCGTTTCCCAAGATAGGGTAGCGGTAATGTCAACTCCTAGATATTTGTGTGACGTTACGTTTTCCAGCATAGAACCATAGAGGTGATAATTTGAAGCATCGGAACAATGTGTGTTTCGAGAAATTCTCATTACTTTGCATTCTTTAGTATTTAAGCGCATGTGCCACGAAGCGCACACAGCAGAAAACTGTCCGTCAG